>JAQFXL010000067.1:0-36746 GCA_034693445.1 Edwardzetes edwardsi | reverse complement strand
CTATTACAAATAAAAACAAAACAATTTTGAGCTGATTTCGAATCAAATATCTATTAAAAAATCGTTAAACAAAAAACACCAAAAATATATCAGAAATTAAGCCATTTTCACAAGTTTTGGCCGAATTCTTACTAATGGCCTCAGCTATTAGCAGGAATCCATTAGAAAATGGTGCATGCTTAAAAGACCTATTAATTACTATATTTAAAATCAATGAATAAGAAATTTTTATTAATCTAAGAATTATTATGAAGTTATGTAAAAAGAGTGAATTGCATGTGAAGTGAAATTTAATTGACTCAACGAGTTATTTGTTTCGAATTAACCGTTTGTTTCGTGTTATCCTAGACTTGAAGTTCTCCATTACTTTACAACCAATTAATTATTTCAATGAACGTATTATTCAAATAATTAATTAAATTTCTTCCTTTGAACACAATTCAAGGCAAAGAAGTTTTTAACTATTTGTGCGAATTTTGCGTTGGTTTTAATTAAATAAAGAGCTGTCAAATTGAAAAGTAAATAGTTCAAATTATATGCATTGCAAGACTTTTCAATTAATGAAAATCAATTGAAACAACAAAATTAGAAACATTTGCTTTTATGTCGAATTACTTGATTTTTAGTTTATTCCTTTGAATTGAACTCAAATGACTCGAATTTTTTAATAGGATTTTAGTTTAATTATCGAAGAATTTTAATTTATTTTCAATTAATACTCAAAATAAGCCTAAAAATCTCTTTTAGATTGTTTGAGTCAATTAAAAACTAGACGTTTTCACAATAAATATAACTTTTAATAATGAATTAAAAACATATTTTTATATCCAGTTTCGATGAAACTCCAATATACAAGTCATAAGAAAGTGAATGTAAACGTTTTTGAACCATCATGGTCAAATGATGACATTCAAGAATGAAATATTTTCAAACGAATTTGATCTTTGTTTATCAACTTAGAAATTAAAAATAGTTCCTGCAACATCAAATGAGATTCTAGACCCATTTTGAAGATTTTTCGCAAGGTCATGTCTTTCAACTTTTTTAAACTATGTAAACCTTCCAAAGTAAACATATAGGGCATAATGTCGAGTTGTCAACTCTCAAAATGTACTTGTGTCATTATTGAAATATCTGAACTTTGCTCAAATTTAACAACAATTTTTGAATTTATTCTCCTCGTAATGTATATACTTGAACTAGAGCTTAAATTTTCGGGAATTTTTAAAATTTTTATAATGAATAACTTGATTCTTAGAAACATGGCCTCAAATTCTTCATTGGAGTAATCGAGAGAAAAAGTTAAATAAGCAATATACTTTTTCAATGAAAAAACTATTATGATTTTTGAATTTTTTAATATTTGAAGAATAAAATCATTGTTGATATAAATTTAAACCCAAAATATAACTTGACTAGCTTATTTCAAAAACATTTACATCCATTTTCTTATGGCCTGTATAGTACTGTCGTCCCCCACCCACTGTTTTTTGAAAATAAATATCATTGCTACTAAGAATATGAACATTTTCATGAAAATGCAAACATTTCCATTGTTGTTCAGATTTATTGAAATAATGTTTGAAACTTGAGTTTATTGAATTACCATGCAGAACGATTCAATAATTTTTTAAGCCCTTGAGAAATGATTTGAGTGAACTTTCATCATAAACTTAGATTCTGGTTAAGGCCTGACAGTCGATATTCACATTATATGACGAATTGAGCTATCACATTTTCTGAATAATGTTAAGGTACTGTTACATGTTTTTTGGATGAGAAGAATTTACTAGAACAATATATAAAAATGTTAACACTATTTATTCAAGAATATTTTATGTAAATTCTGGTAGAGACTAATTCTCCATTTTTCAAACAAATCAAACACTAAACAAACTTTATTTATTGTTCATAAGTGGTAAACAATTTTGTTTGGTAACATAACTTTTGCTTCTAGTGTAGTTTGCATGGATTATTTTTGGTCAATTTAGAATTCAGTTTATAATTAAATCTGTTTTGATATCTTAATATTTGAATAAATATTAATTTCTTGTCCTAAGAATGAACTTAAAACATAAAAAGTGTGGTTTTAGTATCAAAAGGCTTTCATCGCATTTATAAACATTGATTGATACGTTTTTTTGACTTTTGATCAATATTTTATGTTTACTGATAAATAGGTCCTTGCTGATTCTGGCAATAATTACCTAGTATATAATAAGTATGAAATGTATAAAATACCTAAAAATAAATAGAAATTAAATTAATTTGATATATAATAGTATAAATTGAAAGTCTGCTCCATTTCTGTCAATTAAAATGAATTAAATGTCTAAATTTGATGACAAATATTAAAAAGTCTGAAAAATGAATTAAACTAGATCAATGAATTGCTGCAAATTTATTCTGAGTCTTTGTTTTTCTGAAAAGTTCAAGTCATGGTATGAAAAGTGCGATCATTAGACAAATTAATGAATTTTATTGATCTTTGAAATGAAAAATTAATAATTGCCATAAAAATGTGCATAAATTATGAGTTGTGCTGAGAATAAGATATTTGGCTTTAATTAAATGCAAAGTTTGACGACAGCAGACATTGTAATCATATAATGATTTAGTTTTATTGTGAGAGCTGTGAAACCGATATTTTTCATAATATTGTTGTGAATATAATATATAATACAATAATTTGGTTAAAACTCGTTTCATATAATATAATATTCGTTAATATTTGTGTTTACGCCCTAATGATTGCATTCGATTAGATTCATATCATTTCTCTAATTTCCAAAATAAAATTATAATCTTTTTTCGCTGCAAATGAATTGCAAACACAAAATATAGAGTAAATAACGACTAAATGTATTTTAAACTTAAATGTTTTCATAAAAGTTAAGGCTATAGAGAATATGTTTGTATTCTGTGATTAGGGCTGAGATGTCATTGAAAACAATCTATAATATGATTCTCTCTTTTCTCAGGCATTCTTTTTTGCTACTCAGCACAACTCATAGCACAACTCACAGCACAACTCTACTCAAACCAATGATCGCTTGTATTCTTCACAGCTTGAAGTGATGGCAAGAATCAACACATAAACCGATAACTTGTTTATTATAATGAAATAAAGTCTGTAATTCAATTTGTGAGCCATACGTCTCATACGTCCCGCAGAGCATATATTAGGCAAAAATAAATCAAAACCCATTTCAGGGTTAATAACTTGGTTTGAATTCAACACTTGTTTGCATTCAAACTCAAAATAAGACACTTTTGGTTAAAAAGCAGACAAATATTGTATGAAAAGATTAAAAATAATGACCTTTTTTGCCGTTAATTCTAATCATATTATCGATGGATTCTCTTCTTTGAAAGTTATGATTAACTAAAGTCGATGGCGTTAACGATGACATTAGTCCGGAGTTGGCATTAGAGCCGGCGTGCAGTAGACTATCAATGGAATAGGCAGTTGCTGCGGCGGCGGCGGCCACTGCCAAAGAAGGCTGGAAGTGATGAGATGAGTGAAAATCATAGGGATGGGCCAGACTGGGCATACTGTACGGCGCGATCGGTGACCCGAAGTGCGCGAATGGCCCAGGAATAGGTCGTCCCAGTCGAGCCAAAACACTGGCTGTGCCGCCAAAACTGACCGCTGAGGCACTGTTTGAATGTTGGAGCAAAGGATTTGTTCCTTCCATTAGAATATTTGCACGATTACTGATGTATTAAGTCTCAGATCAGTTGTAATCAAATCAAACATTAGACGAATGGATAATAAAGTTCTAAAAATATCGATCACTCGAAGGGACAGTTAGGCAGACATCGCCAGTATTGGCACACTTGTGACCGATGCGTAACAATTGATATGAACTTGTGATCGATGTTTGCACCACATTATCGGTGCTCTACAGTCACAACCACGTGACACGACAACCACACCCCACAAACGGACACACAGCTGACCATTAAAGAGGTCTTTATTCGAAAAAATTTTGATTCCCTGACCTAAGAGTCGCGAAATTGATCGTCCGCTCCAACGATTATAACTTCGCCTCAAACACCACAGCCGTCATTACTTTCTAGCTCTGCCTCTAAGCTACCAACTCCTCCCAATATCGGAGGGGCTTACAGACCAGTGCTACCAATAGTAGCATGTAATCAGTTCAAATCAATGTTTGCAATTTTGCACACATATTCCACATCCCTCTCCCATTTGTATTTATCTATTAATTTCTCTCTCCCTCTCTCTCTCCCATTCTGTGCATTGATGTGTCTCTCCCTCCCTCTTTGATCTCACACTAAGTCTTGTTCTCCGGTTAACTCAATGGTCTCAGAACTTCGTCTAATAATTTCAAAGCCTTTATTTGTGACTTTTATTTAATGTTCAGTCGATGTGGTGTTCGTTGACATAAATACAAAGCCCTATAACTCTAACTCTATAATACATTTATATATTATTTATTAATTCTTTGATTTCGATATTCTTTTTATCATTTGTTCACTTCTGGCGACGGCTCACAAACTCATCCAAATTCAAGATTCAAATCCAATTCAGATTAATCTGAGAAATAATTATTTTACTGATTGTGGCCTACTTTGCAATTATATCAATGTTTCATATTTTCAATGCTTTACTATTAATTGCAAATTTTAATTCAATTCAATTTTTGAAGAAATTCGAATGTATATAGTAATGTAATGTCCGTGTGTCGTCCCCTTACCATTGTTGTAGAATTGAAAATTTTCAACAAGTATTCTCAAATTTCATTTGTCAGCATCGCAAGAGTTAACTCGAAATTTAAATTAGTATTATTATTGTTAATTAATAGCTAGTACTTGAATGTTGAACTCTAAAGTAAGTATTAAGAGGCTATCACATGATAGTGATAAATTTTTATCAAGAACACAATTGAAATGATGAATTACTTCAACCAAATCTTAATTAATCTGCAAAAATATTTATATAACTTCGATGTCCTCAAAATCATCTTAAATTGAATCTTGTTATCAATTCAAAATTTGTCTTAACTTAAGAGGTAATCATTAGTTTATGTATTCATAACTACTCGGGTCAGACAAATGTATGACAAATATTCTTTATTTTTAACAGATGTTTAACATTCAAATGAGAGACATATTGAAAGCCTCGAGCATTGAGTTTATGTAAATTTGAAGCAAAACTCCTTTCGACGACTTTTTCTAATCAGTGATTAATTGATGTTTTTATCCGATGAATAAAAAATTATGCATTAATTGAATATTTATTTAGTAATTATTTACTTTGTGAAGTCACTTCTGTGTACTTTACTATTAATCGAATGAAAATTGTAACATGCAACATTTGGCAATCAAATAAATTAGACTCATTAGTATTTAGCGGCGCTATTATTTAAACTAATAAAACTAAAAATATAATAATAAGACAACAAAAAGCAATTTGAATAAAAAAATTACTGAAATAAACGTTTAAAGAGAGTCACGAATATTTCATTACTCGACTATTGTCTGCTATTTTCGATTAAAGCAGAGATCATACAATAAATGTCACATTTTCTCAATTGAAATAAACGCTTTACTTTTGAATAAATGTTTTATTAAAACGTTTTAATATGTTATTTATATCAATACAGGGATATCCCAGTTTCTCCATCTTCATAGGGTGAGCTGGTCTGGGCACTATTTTTCTAAATAATTCCCTGGTCCCTGGATGTTTCTTTTAATTAATTACATTAAGTATAATATAGTTAAACTGCTTATATTTGCAAAAATATATTATGGTTATTAGCAGGATGGTTGTGTTTTTGAATTTTGCAACTCTTGGAAAGAGATATGACCATTGATCTTGGCTATTAATTTTTATAATGGAGAATATTTTATTATAGCTATGCATTACATATTGAAAGCATCGTTTGCTTTTGTTGTCACTGTTTTTGAAAATAAATAGACAATAAGTGTATTTTGCAAAACCTATTAAAATAATCATTTAATATACAAATATATAATATTATGTCGTCTAATGAATAGTGAATACAATATTCTGAGCAAAAAACAAATAAAATGAGGAAATGATAAATAATATATAGATTTAGAATAAAATAATAATAAAATAAATATAAATATAAGTAAATATATATCTTTTCGACAATTATTAAACGGATAATAAGTTTATTATATGCCTAACATTGAAATTTATTGAATGGAAAGGAGAGGAAATAAAAATAAATTGTGCAGAGAATTAGTGAAAGCAAGTCCTGAATAAATTGACTTCAATTCTCTAACAATAATTATTTCTCATATTTTCAGTTATTTGATCGCTTGATAAAAATGTTTACACAAATGGGCCAAAAATTACACAGAATTTAAAATTGAAATGCAATTTATCGGTAAAAATGATGCATTAGATTAGGTCAAAGTTACAAGGATTTGGCTAATGTTCTCTAATAGCTTATTCTGACCATTGGTTTCATATTTCATCGATCGATGCATTACTTTTGACAATCAGAGGTCAAACAGCACTCAATTTGAGGCCAATCACTGTTCTAACGGTTCGAAAACAATTGTGTTTTACGACAAACAGCGAACATAACCAACAAAAGCCACGAAATCCTAATATCAACCTAAAAAAAGCATTTTCCAGAACATACAGTCTGTGCCCGAACTGACAGTCTGTCTGTACAAGAGCATATATTTGCACATTAAAGCCTTATTTAGTGTGAATTCTTGTTTGTTCCGCTCTTTCCCTATACTTTCTGTTCCTTAAATTCATTTCTCGGTTGCGTTGCTTTACATAACATAGAATATAATTGACTCAAATTTCACTCATATTATAAATATTCATAAATTGATTTGTTCTTTCAAACTTGTATTTCAGTTTAAACAAGACTTTCAATTCATTATTTTCTTTACTTTTCAATTTGAAGGCAAAAATAAAGATTCAGTTAAAATATTGAGACAACAAAAGCAGCAATATTTCACATATCCAAGATACGTATATATTTTTTTCAAAAAGATTATATCCCTGATAATTGGAAGTAATCATTTGAAACAAAAATCTGAATTATCCTATAAATTTTATCAACAAGTGCTGCAGTCTATCGGTTTTTATTTGATTTCACATTTCCTTTATGTGAATAAATTAAAAATTAGTTTTCAAAGTGATTCTAGCTTGATACTAATTTAAATTAATCTAAATGGAGATTTCTAAGGGATAATAGGGTTGTCTATACTATTTGATATTTGAAAATAATATAAACCTATTACTTGTCCCGAAAATTCGAATAATAAATTAATTTTAATATAACTCAAGAAGTATTAGGTTTTATACAAATTTTAATCATATGAAGACAATTATATAAAGAATCAATTTTTGGTCTTGAATGTTGCTCGGACCTCTTTCTCGCTCATCAATTCGAGGGTGGGTCGATGCCCTTCGTTAAGAGCGTGTGCATCAAAAGAATCGCTCATAACTGACTACTTCGGGAGTGGCCACATAGATTTTTCGGGCAGCTTAGGTCTGGAGACAAATGTCCTTTTTGGTTCATAAAGGGCAAAAGTTTTGTAAACTCTGTTCCGTTGATATCCCTGTTCTTTTAAAAGCAAAACCATTTTTAGTTTATAAAAATTTACAATTTTTGTATTGAAATTGCACTGAAGGGCACAACTTCTTCAGCAAGATATTATCGTTTTTGTACAGTCATAGAAGTACTTCTTAAAAAATATTTTTAAACCATTCAATGATATATAAACTTCAAATCGAATCATTGTTCGACAAAAACAATAGGACCTGTCGCGTGCTATACCATATTAAAGGTATCATTCGAATTTGCGGGACAAGTATTATAAGATTGGTCCAATAAAAAATTCCTGGTCATTTTTGCTATAACTCACAAACGGCTCAAGCTTTTGAAGTGTGGTAAAAAGCATTTGCAAGATTCATATTCTCCAGTGATAACGTAATAAAAATTTTCTTGATTACTTTGTCACCTTTTTGAGGAATGTTTTCTTTGCTCACCCCTATATCACAGAAGATGCGAAGGTAGGTGAAAAAGATTTGATTAATGGTCATGAAAGAGAAGATATTGAATTTGCTTGATGCAAAATATCATTCAAATTGAAACAGAAATAAAAAAGTTACAAGCTATCAAACTTTAAGAATTATGAGAATATACTCATAATTTTTTATTGTTCAACTTTGTTCTGCTGTTTAAAACCTGCAAAAATCCTTTACATATTATTATCATGATAAATCCCTTATTTGAAAAATTTGAAACTTTAAAATATTCATATTATGTATCAATAAGTCTCTATTCCGAGAGAAAATACAACGATAAAATTGATTTATATCTCTTAGCAAAAAAAAATACAAATTATGAGTTCATTTTCATAGTTCTTAAAGTTTGATAGCCGGTAACTTTTTTTTATTTCTGATTCGATTTTAATGATATTTTGCATCAAGCAAATTCAATATCTTATTTTTCATGACCATTAATCAAATTTTTTAAACCTACCTTCGCATCTCCTGTGATATAGGGGTAAGCAAAGAAAACGTTACTCAAAAAGGTGACAAAGTAATCAATAAGATTTTTATTGCGTTATTACTGCAGAATATGAATCTTGCAAACGCTTTTTATCACATTTCAAAAGCTAGAGCCGTTTACGAGTTATAGCAAAAATTGGCAGAAATTTTTTATTGCACGAACCGATTATATACATTGTTTTACAAATGTTTATTTGAACGAAGAAATGGTTTTATGATAATTGACAGCTTATTTGCCGATATTTGCTTTAAGCTGTTTTAATTTAACCAGGATACTCGAATCTGAAATAAAAGAGGTGAATTAATGAAAATTCGAATATTCTATAACTCGATTAAAATAACTAATAGATTGAAGTAAACCTCTGCTCCGACTGTAAGAATTGCGTAATTCGTTGCGAACGGTCTCTTTGATGGCTTCATTCGGTGCTGAGGAAGATCTTTGATTGGTAACTGATTCAATGGCTGTCATCCAAGATTGTCGTTCATCATTGCTGGCAGCAGCGAAGAGCCAGGTCCTCTCTATAAGTACTCAGATTATCGGTAAAAATTAATATAAATCTAACATTTAAATACCTGGAGTAAGAAGTGTGAATGAATAACCGTTATCGAGATCTTTCATTCCGGGCGGAACACCCGATTTGACATTAAAGCCCTCATTAGATTCCCCTAAGAATATCTCTCCCTTTGGATACGCCTCCTAATCGTATATTATATGGATAAATTTTTGTTTTTAAGTAACAGTGTTTATCACCAGAGGCTGATCCAAATACATGAGTTTGCGATCATCCAAAACAAACCATCGCTTTTTATAAGAGTCACTAATTCGGGGGCCGGTCTTCCATAAAAAGCCCTCTTTTATGAAATCTCGACTCAAAAATTTGAGTAATTCCTGAATTGGTGTTTCTGGAAATGCGATTTGCAAGTCACGGAATTTGGCCGCTCTTATGGCTGTGTACCAGTCTATTATGTCCTGTCCAATAATTGAGTCATTTTACTTTTCATTTATGGATTGATTACTACAAATGTAACATTTTAAGAAAGCATGATTTTACAAGTTAATCAAATGAATATTCATTGCAAGAATTTGCTTGTTACTCGTATAGACAGACTAATTAGAAAATTTAATCGATTATATATAGTAAAAGGTTATTCAAGTGATTAGATTCTAGTCATTAGAATTATTGAGACAATCGAAAATTAATAGGAAGTCTATTCAATAAATCAATTTAATAGTAAATAACAAACTTGTTATTCAAAGTCAATTGAATCGATTCTATTCAATAGATATCAAAATATAAGTTTCAAATCGATTTTGTTATAATTTAATCTATAAATAAATGACAAACATATTAATGACTGTTCAACACTTCATTAATGAACTATTTGTGCGATCAAAGGATTTAATCGAAACAATAAATCAATGATTTCGTTAATGTTTGTTAAGTTTGAAGAGTATTAAAATTTCGTGACTTTTGTTCATTTATCACAAAATATGATAATTAGTGAAAATATGTTTTCAGTTATGAATGAGTTTATATTTTAATTCAATTTCACTTTAATCAACACTTTTATAAACAATTCAAATCATTTGATAGGTTTTATGATTTCTATTGAATAGAATAATTCTTTTTGAACGATAAACTATCAAATATTGATAACCAACCATTGTTATCAAGATGAATTCGACTTTTAGGCTTAAGAAATTTTGACTAAAATAATAATAAATACTCAGGAAACTTTTCCCAATTCTATATATTTTTTATGATTAAATTTACCTTGCCACTCTCACTATATACAAAAATGCTGCGAGTTTTGCCATCTTTGCTCCAGGTCAATTGCATGCCGTTCGGATTCGCAATTTTATTCGGACAGAAATTTAAATTCAAAGACGAGATTTTTATTGAAGTTTTCGGTGTTTTTTGTGACTAATTTTATGATATAATTTGTTATCATTTGTCTGAATATTTGTTTTGATTGAATGACAGACCTCTTTGACGTAATATTTCAAAATGCCCTCAGTTTCGGACAAAACAAATTTTCTGAGTAAGAATTTTCCGTCTTCTCTGCCTCTCTTCCAAAGGTATCCCTCCATATGTCCCCGGGTATAGAGAGCTTCACAGCTATTGACAAATTCTTTTCTTTCATATTTAGCTCTAATCCATTGCTCGCGAACAACACTTAACACAATTTAAATTCAATTGAAACAACTTTTAAGTTTTCAAAGGCAGTCAAAACTACAAAAGTGTGAAAACTTTGCTTAAATAGAGGAAAAGTTGATTTTTTGGGAATAGAAGATATGCCTCAAATGAAAATTGATAAGAAATCTTAACAAGGTTCATTTTTTCAACAATTAGTAGATTTCAATCAAAATTTGCGTTTTGACTGTGTTTTGAATAAATGGAAAGCCTTAAAAAGTCTTACTGCGAATCATTTGGATGTGGTTTTCGATAATAAAGTGGTAAATGTTTTTCATAGAGTTTTTTTGATAAATTGTTTCCATTTTCTTCCATAATAATGACCTGCGACTGATCCCAATTATCCAATTTTAGTGATTTAATACGACTCACGTGTATTCCGATTTTGCGATGAATACTTGACCAAGATACAAGGCGATTGAAACTCAACAAAAGTAACATTTTGTAACAAAAATTGATACCTTGCACATTGAGTGCATAAAAACACACCCAAAGTAATTGATGCCCATTCGGGACCTGAAAATCAGTTGAAATATGTGAGTTTACTAGCTCATTTGATTGACCAGATTATATACCCTCCTGATCACAATCAGCACATATGTTATTGCCTTCAATCTTCAAGAGTTCAAACAAACGCCTTCTATTACTTTCACTCATAGCTTGTTATTTGTCTCTAAAATTCTTAAGAAATAATTTAATTTGAACTTTGATTCGAACCAAAGAATAAATTTTATTCACAACTAATTCACGACTAAAAGTATTTTTACAAATATATTATACAACAAAACATTTTTGCACAGAAGAGGAAGGAAATCGCTTTAAGGATGTGTCGATGAAGAGGAATAGAATGTGTAAAATTGATTAATACTGTAATATTAGCTAGATGGTTCGCTATTAGATTGCTCGTTGTTTAATAATCAGTAAAATACAGAAATTCTTTGATTTCAATATTCAGTCAATTATTTGTTTGACCGACAAATTGGTTTCCAAATCAGTTTCAAAATCAATTGAGTGAACAAAGAGTAGTATTAAGTCTCAAATATTTTCATCAATTTATATCAATTCAAATAAATTGCTTCAATTTATTTCAAATGATTCGTTTTCTCAAATGTATTACTCATTGAAAGTATGAAAAAATGAAAAAGCGATTGAATTTTGTGTATTTGATAACAATTTTAAGTAATTTTTAGTCACTTTTCTCTACTTTTGATTTGAAGATTGAATATAAAATACGATTTAAATACCGTTTTCATTACATTCACTGATTATTCGTTATACCAATTATATGAGTAATATATATATAAAATGCGTTCATTTTTACATAAATAGCAAACATTATATCAAAAACTGATTCATAAAAAGTAAAGTTCTGTAAATGAACTGTAATTTTGGTTCAATTTGATATGAATATGAAAAATGTAAGAATAGTTAACTTAAACAATATTTTTAAAGTGAAAACAATAAATAAATGACTAGAAATTACATTAATGTCGATCCGATTCTGTAAATCATTGCTTTATTGCCTCCAAATTCATTGCATATCAATCGGACGGCAGTTGTTATTCGAATCGTAATTTCTTCAATCAATCGGATTGACTCAGAGTAGAGTTGACGCGATTGTCTTTGATGTCTCTCTTTTGTCTGTAGGCCTCTTCAGGACTGGTGGCTTCAATACAGAGCACAATGAATGCATTATTGCACGAATATTTTTCTTGGTCCAAAAGTTTGCCCCTGTGCAATGAACTAGCCAGACCAACTTTGCTCATACTGTTCGAATTCCATGCGTCACAATAGGCTTCATTATTTCTGACCCCTGCTCTGTCAGCCCCATGCCAAACCAACTTTTGTGGCCTTTAGTGTCAGACCGGAAATAGAGTTTAGAATGATTTTGATAAATGATTGAAAAAGATTTATACCAGGAATAGTCAGTCAATACATTTCGACCATCAAAACTGTAAATTTTTGGTGGGAAAGGAAAGGGAGCGCCGGCGCCCGTAAATATATCTTTCCAAGAATTGAATACAATTTCTCCCTTAAATGAAAAGATGATAAAATATAAGAATGTAATATTCAAGTTATTCAAAAATTATAATAACCCGGGTGTTGACAATCGGTAATTTTGAATCTTTGTAGCGAACGATTGAATCCAAATTTTGAACCTTTGAGGCGACAAATGCCCTGAAAGTGCCCCTCATATTAGCTCTTCTCGATTGGCGATAACACTCGTAGTCAGCGCCGCGAACCCCATGGAAGTCACCCGTCAGCGGGTTATTCAGTGCTGCCATTCGTAACTGGAGTTTAATTTTTATAATCGAGAAGTTATTAGAAATTTACTTTCAGTTTAATTAATAAATGAATGGATGGGTTATAATTGAAGAACACTTTTGTCACTTTAAAGCACTACCTTTTTATGGTTGTGATGCTTGTAATCAATCAAATATTTTATAAACAATTAAATAATTTGAATTTAAAACTTACTCGGAGTGACTTTTCTGGCAGCGTTTCCACGATTTGATTCTCAGTTGAAGTTGGAGTCAAAGAGGTTGTCGTTTCGGACTTTAAATCAAATTTAAACTAATTTCAAATCAGAGCATTTGAATACTCACTGAAATCAGATTCAATTCCGAATTTGTGGCGACAATTGATCCCAACTATTGTCAAAATTAAAACAATCCGATCAAATGCTGAAACATATTTGTGCGGAGGACATACCGCGACATACTGCCAACCCCCGTTCACTTTTAACAATAATGCTTGCTCATCACTAATGAAAGCTATAGTTCCCGAGGGACTGATTGAAGACGTCTTCAATAAAGAATCTAAATCTTTGAAAGTGAGTGCCTTTAGGAACAAACAAATCCAAAATATGACAAATAAAGTGTTTGTTTTGGTGTTTGGATTACCGACGGAACTGTTGAGGTCGGCGTAGTCTCACCCTTTTCGCCAGGAGGGCCTGGGGGACCCTCTACATAAACTAGTGAATAAAGATTTTAATCAATGTATATTAGATAACTATAAGAAACTGACCAGTGTGCATTTCAGACTCGTGTCTCGAAAAAGCTGGCGAACCTTTGATTCCTCGATAAGCTTCAGAAAATCAAATTCATTAAAGAAATGAACACAAAATGAAGTTCACTTACTTCTGGCACCGCTTAAGTTATTGTCATACCAGTCAACTGGTGTTTCACCAGGAGGACCTGGTAATCCAGGTAAACCAGCAATCCCCGGTGGCCCAGGAGATCCAATATCGCCTCGGTCTCCTTTGATTCCTGGTTTACCCTTTGATTTGTCCATAAAATATAGTTAAATGCAAATATATTTTTCACAAAAGTAAAAAAATTACAGGAAATCCGATTTCTCCGGGAGGACCAATAGGACCCGGTTGACCAGGCATTCCATGTTTTCCTGATTTTCCTCGTTTTCCTCGTTCACCTTTTTCTCCTTGGACTCCGAATCCCATTTCGCCCTTAAAATTAAATTATAGTTATTTACATAGTTTTTGGTTCTAATATACTTTATCTCCTTTATGACCGGGTAAACCTCGAGGGCCGGGCAACCCAGGTTCTCCAACTCGCGATAAATATGAGAAATCAGATCCAGTTGCTCCGAAAAATCCAGGTGAAATATCGGGCTAAAATAAAATTCTTGATGATTAGACAATCAATGGCTAAAAAATCAAACGTACATCAAATGTTGAACCCCTTCCCGGCGGTCCTTAAAAATAGAATAAACGATTACTACGATTACCTTATAAGCTATCAATGATAACATTTAATCTTTTTTGAAAACAGTCATTTCAATTAACAATTATATTTCTGCCTTAAAAAGCATGAGCCTTCTAACCTGGAGGGCCCGGAGGACCGATGGGCCCGACATCTCCTTTTGGTCCTTTGACTTGAATACTAGAAATAATTTCGGAAACATTGCATTCACACGAAGTAACCGTTAAACCAGATGTAGTGCTCTCAAAGTCCTCTCTATAAGAGCACTCGCCCTGAATTAAGAAAAATGATCAATGATATCCGATTGGTTTGACATCAAAGCAAACCTTTTCTCCCCTTTCCCCTCTCTCCCCTTTTTCTCCCTTGATTAATATGTCATTGAAGATATGGTTTGTTGAAGAAGTCGTTGAAATTTTTTCCTTTATTCGAATATTTGTTTAAAAATTTGGTATAAAGTTTGAGTAAACATAATGAATGACCTACTTCAATCATACTTTGCTCTTCCATCGAACCTTGATCAAACAGAATCATGCATTATTAGAGTTTTATAAGTTAAATGAAGCAATTGAAACATTTTTGTTGCATTGTTTGTTAAATTGGTTCTTATGAAGAGTTTCGATTCCAAAATGTCCTAGATCATTTTGACAACTTTATCAAGTAATTAAAAAAAGTTCATTCGATCTAGATTTAGCTAATTTATCAATTTAAAGAATTGATATAATCTCAAGTTTTTAGAGCCGATTTCTTCAAACTAACAAGGTAATTTTGATGTAAAGTTTGAAATTATTTGAGTGAAAATTCACTTATGATTAAAATAATATTGATGCAAATAAATGAGTTCAAAGAAGTTATTTAATGTTAAACCTTTAAAATCCATGGATTTCGGGTCGGGTGGAGGAGGTATAAAGGGAGGCGGTCCTATGCGTGTCATTTACACACAAAAAAAACAAATAAAAAAATTTAAAGTTTAATCAATAAATTATTTCTTCTCTGTATTAAAAATGGATAAGAGTTGAGGTCACGAAACACTTCAGTTTAAAATATTTCCCATTTATTACTCATCTTTATAAACGAAATTATCGAATATTTGAGAGCATATTATATCAAACCTTGATTTGCATCGATCTGTGGCTCAAAATCTGTCGGTTCATTAAGTTCTGGTATTTGTTGGTTTGTCTCCAAAACAGTATTTGTTGAGAGCTAAAGAAGGCATTCCTATTACTTGAAAATCTGAATCTCAACAATCAATGGAAGCACACCTTTGATTCGTTTTCATCTCCATTGAGAAAGCCTTCGATATAATCACCGCTTCCGATGTCTTGGTATGTCTTAACATAAAAATTATGAAAAAATTTAGTAAAACATCAAAATCGGAGTAATTTATTAAGAATTTAGTATTTCTAAAAATTCTTTAAAGTTAGTGTTGTATGAAAAGAAATTGTCTTTTTTGGAGAAATATTTCCAGAAATTATTAATATTAACGAGAAAGTTTCTCTCTATGGGAGGTCCACACTGAAATTAAAGCGGCTGTCCGACCCTGTAAAGTTGTTTCTGTACTGCTTAACTTGCTCGCATAGAGATTGCATGCATAGGAATTTTGTACTCTCTTAGATAATTTGAGCATAATTCAGGACAATTATATAAATAAGCATAAATGATTATTCTCTATCATAATAGTATCATCAAATAAACCTGGGGAAAACTTGGGAACCTCTAAAAAATAATTTTTCAAAAACCTTTGCACTCAAAACAATATATAGCATTGCAATACAATACTGTATTGTTTTTCAGTACTGAACTAGAGTCTGGTTGGCGTGAGCCTAGATTGAGCACAGATATAGTGCTGTTGCAAGTCATTTGCGTCACGCTAGTCCAGTACTGAAAAAACAACACTACTGCTTTCATACGCTGAGCGCTTTGAGCGCCGGACAGACCCTTTGTTTAACATTTTACACGTAATTTATGATTGACAAATTTTCTCTTTGAAGGCTAATGCTTAAATAAAAATTCATTTAATCATTGTTCGTGATTTTTAGCGTTGAAATATACTTTTTATGCCTCAATAAATTTACTAGAATTGTTTATTCATTATATTTCTAAAGTTACACGAAAATTTCTCTCTCGAGACACGAGAAATTATCTCTGAGAAAGTTTCTAAAAAAATCTCGAGAAACTTTCTCTTTGGCAACACTATTTAAAGTTCTATATAATGGGAAGATTTATCAAATTGACAATGAGCAATTTATTTTGTTTGTCTAGGTAATTGAAAAGATATTCATCCTTTCACTGATTAATTTATTTTCTCGCCTATTGTTTTCAAATAAAAGACTAGAATGAAGAAACAAAAGCCTAATAATTACCACAAATATATCAAAATTCTGGTCACACATAGATTAGGAACGAAATAAAATCGACGGAATCGACGCCCTTTGGCTTCGAAGTTAGTCTCGACGTGAGGGTCAGTATTCCCAAAAGGCATCTAATCTATGGCTTCATTGCTATGACTTCAGTAAACTTGAGCTCAAAAGAAACGATACAAAACTGATGTGAAGATCGGAATTGAATTCAACTCATGTTCTGTTCGACACCTCTCATGGAATCGCAATATTTGTTGTCTTTGAACAGAATTATTGAAAAATTGTCGCTTCATTTCAATGTAATTCAATATTCAATGATCTTTGAAAGTATGACTTTTTATCGATTAAATATTTTTGTTGAAAAGTTTTTGGTTTCGTCCGTTCGTTGGGTTAGAAATTAGAATAAGTTGTGATAGGATTGAGTCAACACTTTGTCTGTCTTTCCAGAATAACAACTGATTAGTTGGGAAGACGTGATCTGAATTAAAACAACATTTCATTAAGTCTTTGCGACTCAATGTTGGCAACGATCTCACGTATGACTGCTCTTTCACTCACTCAGGACTCTCTCCCAACTCTGACTTAAGGCTCTCATCGGCTGATTGAATGTCTTATATTTAGAAATAATTGTTTAGTGAAAGTGACTGACGAATAGAAGTCGATAAATAAATTTGATTTGGACCTTGCTTCTATTTGGACTCTTATTTAGAAATTATATGAAAAAAACTTCTTTTCATCTCTTATTTCATTTGATTTAAACAAATGAAAGTTTAGTCAAGAATTTTATCCTAAAATCCAATCTATAGTTGTTTTTGATATCTTTTGCATTAAATCGATAAAAATTAAACTAGGTCTGTCTTTACTTGGCTCACAAAAAAAGTTGAGTCAATTTGTATTTGATTTGCGAATACTTTTGTCAACACTATTCCCAAATGTGTGTAAAGTGAAAGAGAATTGCTTTCAAACAACAAAAGGAGTATTATTCGCATGATTTCTATCGTCGATACAATCGATACGAACAGAAACTAATTGCAAAGTTTGGACATTAAAGCAAACTATAAGAAATTTCATACTTTGCCCACTAATACCCATATCGCAGATATCCATTAATCTTTGTAATCAAATATTCATTAATTCAGATAATTTACAGGCATTTCATGAAAAAGGAATCCGGGGTTAAAATTCTTTGAAGTTTTAATATCACTTTTGTAGGCAATCATAAACTGTTCAACAAATTATATAAATGTTCTAGGTTGATGTTCATTTGATATTCGATTAAAAATCAGAACTTGCGGTGAAATCTATATTATTAATACAAATGATTGAAATGATAGAAAAAGTCTAATAAATTGATATTTTTTTGCCATCTATTTATACTTCAAATCGAATACAAATGCATTCAAAAGTATGATTTGTGAGCCGCACCACATTAACTATTTCACATTGATCAATTACTTTTCAAAATTGTGTTAAACCAAAAATGTTTTGTCTGTCCCTAAAAGATGATATTTGTGTGTCTCTTAACCCAATATATAAATACAATAAACAGTCACTTAATTATAATAAAGTAATTTTAACCTTAAATGTGATTCAAAATTTCCAAAAGATAATAAAAGTTATGAAAATAGAAAATATGCTTAAGGAAGCTCAACGTGAACGTGCTAGAATAAGAATCGATGTTTTGATTGACTTTTTGTTTCCTCAAACATTTCTTTCTTATCTTAATTTCTTTGACTATGAGGTCTAAGGCCCACATTTTTCAAAGGGTTGAAGAATTTCAGGCGGAAACTGATTTATTGCATCTAGGATTGTATGGCGAAAGATTCTCGAAAAACTGACTTTACTAAGCAGTTTCAGTCGAAGAAATGATAAATTTATGACAAATCGATCTAATTATATATCAATTCGTTCAAAAACAGTGTATATTTCGAAAAAGGTGTCTCTTTCCCATCCCATCCCATCCCTATTCTCAACTCAAAGAGGGTAAACATCTAAGATATTGTTAATAAGTTTGAAATTATGGACATTTAAAATGATGGACATATTGCTGGCAATGAGACAATTCTAAGAAAGTGAACCCAATTTCAAAGTCATATCTGGAAAATGATTTGATTTATTGGCTTTGAATCCAAATGAAATCAAAAGTATTGAACGGATGACTAAATCCTAACGAAACCCTAGTCTTCATATGCTGTGAAACGGATGGAAAATAGGAATTTTGGCGAAACTAAACCCAATTTGATCTCAAATATATTGACTCCAATCTTAAATCGACTGCAATTCATGAATGAATGAAAACGATATCATTTGAATCGATAGAGAAAATGCTTTTCTCTTAGACTTTATTTTTTATGCTATTCTTCTCTGATATAAGAGTGAAGTCATAAACACTTTTACGATCTGTTGGCTCAAAGAAGATCTCATTTTATTCACCAAACTGTATGTTAGGGCTGCGCCTCATTTACATCAATATATCCCAAATTAGCGGATAAAATGGGATAAATTATTTCATTAAGACTGACAACCCATCAAAAAATCATATAATTATAACTTTTTTTACAATTATTAAAGAAAAGATTTAATTAAGACTTTTATGAAAGAAAGTCTTTGAATTGGATTTTGTCGACTTTTGCCAGTGAAAAAAGCACTGTATTTTTGCAAGATGTGATTCAATTTACTTTATTAGAAGTATTAAATCATTCAACGCTTGCAGTCAGACATTAATTAGTTTAAAAATGAGAACATATTTCGCGCTTTGATTCAAAAATAAACTAAATTTCTATATTATGTCTGACTATTCGCATAAACTAATCATAAGTTAAGGAAACGTGACTTAAACCTAGACCAAATATATTTTTACAGAAACTGAAACATTCTTTACATTGTAAACAAATATTTTCACCCTTTTATGTGAGGAAAGGGCCTCCCACTAAATTACTTGAGTTATAGGCAATCCATTTGACAAGTATTTCAATGACTAAGAAAAGTGTCAAAGACTTACCCTAAAAGTGTTTGCAAGAAAACACTTTTGCAAAACCAAAACTAATAAAATCGATGCAAAAGTTGTGGCCGACATCTCTCTCCAAATTCAAAGCGATTCCAGAATTGCAATCATACAACGAATTACTGATAACTTCAATTGATTTCAATATAACTTGAATTAATAAAACTGCGTCTAAAGTGAGCTAATCTTAATTGAAAGTTAAGTTCAAAAATCTATTCAATTCAAAGATCGGTCCAATAATCAAATGTTGAAACTTGTAAACTCGTAAACTACTTCTTCAGTTGTGACAAACTTAGCGAAAGCCAACATTTCTTTGAATGAAGTTTAAGCACTTCTCAGCGGTATTTAGTGTTTGCTTCACAACAGAAGAGAGTTTGCGCTCATTTTCGCTAAACTTTTCTATTGATTACGACTTTCAGTGAATAAAAAGAATCGGAAATTTAAATTTTAAACTATTGTACAATTAATTGTCGAGGAAACTTTGTTTTGTGTATTTATGACCTTTACAATTACTTAAATAAATACAAAGAATAAACAAGATGCTCTTCCGTTCTATGACAGCAGGATATGATAATATTTGGACAGTCGTTACTACCAGTACTCTAAACGTGTATTTGTGTTTTAAGTCGTTTTTCATGACTTAAAGTGCATCGAATTCCTTACTAATTGATTGGATTAGATATCTATTGTTTTTCTAACGATTATTCTTTTATTTATTTATGATTTTTCTTATATTGCATTTCATTGAATAACTAACAAACGGTAATAATTGAAGCGACAGAACAGCAATCAAATGCTTTATTTCTCGAAATGCATTTCAAGTCTCCAACAGTTTTTCATTTCTTATGATATAAACAATTGTTTTATTTTTAGAAAAATTCTTGTCTACAAAACTGAATGTTAGTGTCGACCCAAATATCAGTTTAGTTTAATAATTAGTTGAATCTCTATTCCGAACCGATTTCTATGAAATGGAGCGGCCTTTCAACACCACACCATCAATATTTGGATTTCGACACCTATGCTTAGCTTGATTCAATCAAGTTTTCTTCTAGAATATTCCAAATAAGACTGTTCTAGCAAATTTTTCTAGCAAAAACTAACTAAATGAACTAAGAATTGAAGAAAACAATTTAAAGATTGAAACTCAATTTTGACCTAGCTCTGTCTCAATAAGAAAAAAGACTCAGAATTTGTTTTAAGACTTGTGAGTCTCAATGGGATCAGCATTGCTTTGGGATTCATGTTTTGATAAGAAGTAACCATTTAAACCATTTCGAAGTCAAAACAAATATGAAAAAATTGATCCTTGATATGATTTTGTCATTAGGTTAAAGAAAATGTTGTCAGAAAAGATAAATAAATATTTGAGAATTAATGCGATTAAAGCTCTAATTTCATGAATACTTCTTTATTTCAAAAATCAATCTTTCATTTGATTATTGCATAAAAGTCTCGTTCGATATAACTGTAAAGCAGTGCATAAAGACATTAAAGTCAGTCTCTTAGAGGGTTTATTGAAAAAGTTTTTATGTCGTATTGGGTGGCCGAGACATCAAAAGGCCTAGTATCTGTCCATAGACGTAATATTGAAAATTTTCGTATGGTCGAGGGGGTAGTAACAGAACAAAATACCAAATTTCAACATTTTTTTCATAGGGCTCTATGGGCTCGAACTCAAATCCTAGAGATATTTGATTTATAACTTCATATTCATCGCTGTGTAAAGATTTGGTCCATTTCAGAGCCGATCTGAAATTTAGGAAAGTTGTACAAAACTGAGCCAAAAACCGAATTCAATTATAAAATGGTTACTTTCGCTAATAATTTAATTGCATCGATGAATCTTATGAAACCCAATGGCAATGGCGTATAAGGTTGGTCAAGTCAAGGTCTGTCGGAAAATATTTAAAGGGGCTGTATATATAGGGTAGTTAACCTTAACCAAACCAAAACATAGCATTTGTCCATAGAGTGCTCGAGGCGCGAATGATGGCACGAAACGATTAAGTAACTGATTTTGAAATATTCCAGATCTTTTCCAATAAAGATTCCCATAAATAAGTAAATCGATTCAAATATTAAATGTTTCATAAATTAGTGTAAAATATAAACAAATCTCAAATTTCATTTTGTTTACAGAAAGACAATTTGATTCACCACTAAAGTGACCTTAAACTATAAATTCAAATTTAGATGAATTGAAATTGGAGTTGGAGTTGGAGTTGGAGTTGGAGTTGGAGTTGGAGTTGGAGTTGGAGTTGGAGTTGGAGTTGAAATTGGAGTTGGAGTTGGATTATTTTTTTTGCAAATTTATTAATTATTTTAAACTGGGATAAAATCTTCCAAAAATGTAGTCGAGAACAAATACTAGATTTTGGGCCTATATTGCCCTTGGGCATCCCCGATTTTTGTTTTTATTCAGAATTTATTCGTTTCGGTCTGAAAACTTTAATTAAGAAAATTGTATATAACCTGCAATTATATTCAAAAAATTCGATGAAATTGAAAATATGGTCAAATGGTTATCAATCGTTGCAATACTATCTCTATGTTTGTCCGATAATATTATATGTCTGTAAAGAAATGAAACCAATTGTTAGAAACGATTAGATTTTATTCACTATTTTAATGAAACGAATAACAAATAAATTTATGGAAAATATAATTTCAAAATATTTTAATGAATTAATCGAATGAATGAAATGTTTGAATGAGATTTGATATAATTTAAACACTTTTTGTTTCACTTAAAAACTTCTGAAAACAAATTGAATACAAAATAATAGAATTGAATTAATCGTAAAATTATTGAATAAGTACTCAAACACTAAATAAATCACATTTTAAGCATTAAATCTCTAATAAATTAATTCATTTTTGGCCATAATATCGATTTTAGGAATGATTCGGATTTTTCCTCTTTAGTTAACTTACAATCAAATAAATACTTATTTAGTTAACAAATGTTTAAAATTTAAAATATTTTAAGACTAGTTTAAAATATTATGAAAATAGTTGAAGAATTAAAATAGGAATTAAGGCACGACTGACACTCCACTCATTCAATATTAAACTTCTCAATACATTCTAATAGATGTCTAATAACATGAAATAGTCAACAATCAGATCAAAGAAAATTCAAACGAATCCTCCCTTTCGTAACGTTTTAAACAGTGAAAAGTCTGAGACATTTGTCATCCCATTTGAGTCGATAGTATTCGTGACATCACTTCTGAGCGACAATGAGTTCGGTTTATTAGCTTTTGATTTCAATGATAATGAATTGCATTTCATAATTACGCCATCACTGGAACTATTGTGAAACAGAGATGACATTCCACCCAAACCTTTGTTCGACCAATTCGTTGAATTAATTGAGTGCTTGAGTGGGGAATGTTGTGAACGTTTGTCGATACAAATCTTGGATTCGTTATTATTGTTGTGATTATAATTTAAATGCGAAGACACTTTTGATGAGGTCTTGTCTTCTGATCTCATGTCAGATGATATTTCGTTATTAAACATATTTTTAACGTTGGAATCAACTGAAAGGTAAGAAATTAAGATAAGAAAAGTTTGCGATAAATAATAGTAAATACTATTTATTATAGACTCCAAACCAGAAATACTTTGAGAAGTTGTGGCCAAAGAACTCATTTTTTCGGATGAGTTGTCCTACAAATAATTGAATCAAAGATAGAATAACCAATTTTTGAACGATAAAAAAATTGTTGACCTCTTGTGTCCAACAAGTGAGGGGATGTGCAGTGCTTTGAGAAAATAAGTTAAGACAAGTGGTAGTAATGGGTGATTCGCGTCCAGTCGAAAGCTGAACGTTGGAAAAACTTGGAGTAACTGAAGTCGATTCAGTTGTTTGTGATAATGAAGTGGTTGTGTACGTGAAGACTGAATTAGTGGTCACGAAATTCATTTGTCCACTCATTCCACAGCTATTAATGCTTTCTTTCGATAAATTAAGAGTGAATTCAAACAATTCTTGGTTTATGTCTTTAATTGCTTTGTTTGGTACTCCTGGAAGAGTTTCAAGAATAACTCCCAAATGAGGAGTAGCCAACTTCTGCCACTGCCTCAAAGTTGCCGAACCCTCAATGGGTTTAACAATTTGTAGTTTATTTGGGAAGAAATAGCTTCGATGGGATCCACCGATCATTGGCTGCGGATTATTGTATCGATAATAAAAGGATTCTCCGGAGAGCACAGAATCAGGACTATAACAACGCAAATCGTCCTTATTATTAGAAGACTTTTTCTTGGGTCTGCCCACTGGAACGTTAAATCCTAAGGAGGGTTCTCCTTCTGAGCTCTCACTCTCGAGCGTTGACTCTATTTCTGAAGCCAACGACTCAGAGAACGGCATAAATGTGTAGTGACTTGAGTTAAGCCGCGATCTCTTCTTGAACTCAGTTTGCAATTCATGAAATGCCGCCAAAAGTGTTCCGTATTTTTCTTTAATTTCAATCAATTCGAGCGACAATTCATTCTGACAGTCGTGCGATATATTCAGTGCGTTCTGAAGAGATTCACTTTCGACGGTCAGATCCTTCACTCTTCGCTGCAACTCAACGATTTGAGTGACCAGATTTGTTATCTCTTCCTGTTGGCTGATGTTGTCCTCATTCTTACGGCCGACGTCTTCCTGATATCTCAAAATTTGGAGATTGGCCTCAGCTGTCAATCGAGTCAAACACTTATTAAATCATAAAAAAGACAATAAATTAAGAACTGACTCAATTGTTTGGCGCAATCGTGGATTAGTTGCAATTCCTTCTTCTCTTCTATTTCAATATCATTGGCTCTGGAGATGGCCTCACATTTGAGTCTAAGATTCTCTTCTTCTAAATTACCGATCCTTTTATGCAATTCATCCCAATTTGTTATAATCGATGTTTTTTCATCAGATGGTTGGTCACAGGCGTCAGATTCAAACTCTGCGTCTATGTCTGCGCTGTATATTTGCAATAAACCATTTTTCATCGATAATTCATGTTTTAGTTGAATGACCTGTTAATCACATATTCTTCAGTAAAATTCCACAAAATTTTATCAAAACTTTTAGGCATTACACTCGACTGCCATTATAATCAACTTTCCTTTATAATAAACAACTTCCAAATCCACTTCAATAGACATAAATGTTGAAAATAGTCGCTTATAGTCAACATTTCTCTATAATCAACAGATTGTGTCCACCAATCGGGTTGATTATAATGGCAGTCGAGTGTAATTGCATTTAATTGCAATAAATTACTAAAAATAACTTTCAAAACAGTAATTAGTAAAACAAATGACAAACCCTTTCACTTGTGTTAATCAAATCAAACTTAAGTTTTTCGACCTAAAAAACAAACAATTGATGCAAACAATTATAAAACAAAAATAAAACAAAACATTTGAGAAAATCAACAAAAATAGAAATTATCGGAGAATTGCTTTTTTAGAGTAATTCGAAGCTATAAATAGATTATAATATAGAGAAAGTCTTTTTGCAAGTATTGATCGATAACTTACGGCTTCATTAGAGGCCGACAGTTCCGCTTCGAGTTCTTCGTGTCGAGTGGTTAGTATCTTATTCTGATCTAATAATGACTGACCTATTCTGGCGGCCAATTCGAGGTCTCTTTCCTTCTAATTATTTAGAGGAAAAATTATTCAAATGTGAGAAACAATGGTTTTAATCAATGAATGAATACTTCTTCTAAAAGTTTGGTAACGGCTTCGATATCATTATAAGTCTTTGTCATTTGGCTCAAGCGGTCAGAGGAGAGAACAAAATAATTGAGTGTTTCCTTCAAAGTGTCGGGACTTAAATCTAGGGGAGTGTCGATGTCTATAAGTGGAGTCTTAATGAAGAAGTCATTGTTTTCATAGCCTTCGAAATATTGATTAAATTATTAATTAATTCAATGAAATGAACGGATAATTACCTGAAAATTGAGTTATAGTGTCGTAACGGAGTTTATACCTCGGAATCTGTTCTTCGACGAGAGTCAAGAGTTCCACTTCGTCGACAATATCGCTGTTATTGCAAATGTCTGCAAAATTTCGATGTTTACTCTTATTATATGATTTTTGGCATTGAATTCATAAATCGTAAAATCTTTTATACTTTAGACAAAACATTTATTTCTAATGCTTTTAGGCTTTGAATAAATCATTTCTTTTTTATTATATTTTGAGATAAACTTTGAGATAAATGTATAAAACAACTCAAGAATGCAATAAAAGGATAATTATTAATGCGATTCACAATAAGTAGAGGAACGACACAATTATTGATATTTCATTTAACATCAATTCAGAGCCAAAACCAATGATTGGGTAATAAATTAAGAAATGAAAAGATGGGCACAAATTCATACCATTATTATTATATTCACACAAATCAATAAAATAAACAAAATATAAATTCAATGCATTAAAGACTAAAAGCAAGAAATGATTGTTAGACCTGTTATTGTCGACGAGTGACTAATTGTCTTATTATTAGTCTTATTAATGGTGTGACAGTCGATGCAATCGCTAACAACTGCTAACGATTTGCGTTCATTTATCTCATCATTAGTTCGATATTTGTTACGCAAAAAATCATTTCTATCGATATGTTTACCCTCAATAGTGTCGGCATTTGGTACTTGGTCCAGTTTTACGATTATATTAATCAACAAAAACAAAACTCAATCGATTGCATAACAAATAACTATTTTCCCCGTTTCTCGTTATCATTATTTTTTCTAAACATTTCTCTAATCTTCAAATGTTTTATCTTTCAAACCAATAATTAGCTCTAATTTATAGCAATTAGTGAAACAAAAACTTCAAAAATTGAACGATTTATGAGAAATAATTTGTCGGCAAACGTCTTATTATTGTGTTTTGATTACATGAATAACTTGGAGGCGAATAACCTTCAGTTCAGACCAATGTTTACAACGCTTTCATTGACTTCAATCAAAACAATAGCCAAAGAGTGAGACCATTACTTACCATAAATTTCGTCGATTATAGTATTGTTCGCTAAACAAACTTCAAGAACTTCTTCAGACTTTTTTTTGAGTCAAATTAATTGACAACTGATAAGTTTGATGAGCAAGTTCCAATCAAAGCAATCTTATTTTGATTGACACAAAAGTAAAAGCAATCAAACTTTTCATCGAATACTTTTATGACTTACTTTTATGACTGTTTTATGACTTTTATGATTTGTTTGAAGAATAAAATCTGTTTAAATTAAAATTTAAAACATGAAAAACGAATAATTTGTTACATAATTTCATACATTTATATCAGTATTTTAATCACAAAAAAATCTAAAATTCAATGATTTTTTGTCAAAATGTGATAACAATTGCCACAAATCAATGTCTTAGCTTTGAGTGCAATTACGCTCTTTTACAGAAACTATTTTCCTCATTCGATGAGCAAATGTCCTTGATCCATCTTATTTCAATTAAGATGAGTCATAGTCTCAATTAAGAGTTATATATTTGAAACAATCGTTTCTTACGTTTGGTAAATATCAAGGGTTTTTGCAGATCAATGGCATGACATGGTTATATTTACAATCTATGTTCTTGGTCGACAATTTTATTTACATTTTGTATTCAATTTACTAAAATGAGTGATTTATTCGTTCTGAAATCCGAAAGAACCAAAATTGGTCTAGTACCTAGCTACTAAATCTATTGAATAAGTGTCCGAAACTCTTCAAATATTGACTCCCTTTCACAGATCGCCGATTCTTACTCCGTATTGGAATTCAGTTTAAGAGACTCCCTTTAATCCCTTTACATAAGCATTATATGAGGTGTACTTAATCATTTAATAACTAGCTGCTGAATCATCTTGATTTTATTAAATCAGTTATTTTTGTTGCATCATTCCTTAAAATTAAAAGCCATGGTAATCTTCTCACTTTCAACTTTGACATTTCAAATGATTCAATTGAGTTCAAAATAACTAAATTTAAGTCAGATTGTAAAAGGAGTAAGAATTCTGTCCATCGCTTACAATCGTTAGATCGCCGTTTCGGGAACTATATTCGTAAATAAATGGAACGTTGTTTTTGGATATGACTCAAATTGAAAACATTTGATTTAAATCCAATTTTTTTAAATTAATATCAAATAAATTCAATTGAATTACATTTAAATGAATTCAACTTATTTTCAAATTTAATGAATTAAAACTAAATATCAAACCATTTATTAATTGAGTGAATGATTTGAATGAATAGATCTTATCGTGAGTTTTGCCGGTTTCTCAACAAAAACATTAATGTTTCGTCAAATTAGTGAAAAAACTTTAAAAATTTGAATCAAAATTGAAACTCAGGTTTGAATTCATCGAAAGAAATGGATTTTATTGAAGGATAAAATTTGTCTTCAATTTATAAAATTAAACCGTTTTTTGGATTAATTTATGTGAGAAATAGTCATCGATTTGATTGTTTTGATAATAAAAATGATAAGTTTGTCGAAAAAAATCAAAGAAAAGAAATCCGAAGAAAATAATAATCTAAGAAAAAGACCGCTAATTAGAGACACTCTTTTGCTTAAAGGTTTGCCATTTATTTGAATTTAAATTAATGTTTGAATCAATTGTTAAACTGCTTAGAAGTGCAAGAAATGGAGCGACAAATGCCTGACTCCTGTTCTGTAATATTTCCCAATTCTAACGAATTGTTTCGTTTTGATCTCTACATTACTCCTCCCGAAGACTGCTTTTGGTCCGGAGGAAGGTTTAGATTCACTATTGAAGTGCCTCAAGAGTACAATATTCTGGTTTGTCTTGACTTTCACTCATTTGACTCTAATATTGAGTTGACTTAAAGCCTCCTCTCGTCAAATGTCTGACCCGTATATGGCATCCAAACATCTCAGAAGACGGAGATATTTGTCTCAGTTTATTACGAGAAAGTTCTATAGACGGTATGGGTTGGGCGCCGACCAGAACTCTCAAAGACGTGATTTGGGGCCTCAACTCTCTGTTCAATGTATTGATTGCTTTTATTTTCTTAATCGAAATCAACTTTTTATTGTTTCTTAGGATTTATTGAATTTCGAGGACCCTCTCAATGATGAGGCGGCCAATCATTATATGAGAGATCGGGAGGGCTTTCATAACAAAGTCAGAGAATATGTACACAAATATGCAAAGTCTTAAAGTTTGACAAATATTTATCAATAATTTTGAATCTTTTTTAATCGAATAAATATTCAAAAATTATAAAAAAATGGCTCAAATTATCAACAATTGAGTTGTGTTTATGTCTATTCGAGAGAGTGTTCCGCAATCTCTTCCATCTCTACTCTTTCGAAATCCATATCCTTTTCATAGAATGCGAGTAATGCCAGAAAAATAACTGATATAACGATTCCGATGTTCTGAAGCGCCCAAATTTGAAGCATACTTTTGACTCCCTTTCGGGAGGCGTTTTCCATCGACCGGTTCATTGCTCGCATCACATCCACTAATGCCATATATAGGAAAAACCCGCCTAAGAAAGCACTTCTTTAGTTTAAAATTCAATTTAATGCTCATATTACCGGCCAAAGCAAATATATAAGGGGAAGCCTCCTCTGCTTCATCGCCCAGGAATATACCCAAAGCTAGACCTGGATAGCAGGCACAGGCACAAAGTAAAATCCATAGAAAGCTTTGTCTCATTTTCATTCCGGCTCTGATGAGTACAGCAAACGTTCCCAACCGATGCGCCACTTCTTCCAACATAACGGCCACTGATATACTGATTCCGGCCAAAATGTTGCGGTCAAAGGCTGCACCCATTGAAAGCCCATCAATAAAATTAAGAAGAGCATCACCCAGTACAATCATCCAGGCCACTGTATCAATATTGACTGTAGGCGATGAATCCTGGTCATAGCGTTGACTTCTAACCCCCGGAACAATATTCTCCTTGGCCTGCATTTTCTTGATTTGATCCGATTTATTTGTGTCGGTTATAATCTGAGCGGTGCTGACGGGCGTCACCACATTCACAGTCGACAAACATTGAGCCAATTGTTCTCGGGTTGAGTTGAGGAGTGCCTCTCTTTGGACCGTAGAATTGGACCGATTTCTTTGCATTTCGAAAGTCTGGATGTGTTGGCCCTCATTTGATGACTGTTTGTATGCAATTTGTTTGATTCCGGGCAGAATTTCTTTGTCGTCTTCTCTTCCAATTGAGGGTCGTTTACGTTTGCCTTTACTTCTGAAAGTGGTTATGATTTTGATTATCATTTCGATGATATAAAACATATAAATTCCAACAAATATGAGGAAAGTGTGCCAGAAGTAGATCCTATACTTTTCATCCACGATATCGAACGCTTGTGGAAAGAGATGAAGAATAGCACTGCCCTAAAGATAAAACTTCAATCAGTTTAAACTCAAATCACAAACATATATTCAACCGCAAGACCGCCGACAGCCAGTCCTTCGAAAAGAGTGAGGATTATTCTTCGAGCATTCCTATTAAGGAATGGTAATACTATTAGACCTCCCATTGAGACAACGATAGATAGAGTTACGAAAAGAACTCCAAACCCCCAAACTCTCTCAATGGAAGGTTCTATGAGTTTGAGGGTTTGGTCCTGTTCTTCCTGTTGAAATCGGTGGGCATCACCATAACAAATGGGACGGGTTTGTTGAAATAAAATTAGTGGACATAGTCTGGCAATGATCTGATGGAAGGCAATGGAAGACTTGGGCACCAAATCCAACATTTCACTGGAAGACAAACACTCAGAAGTGACGGCTTCACACAACTCTTTTGTGTTGTGCTTTTTGTTAGCGAACTGTTCACATCCCAGATCTCTGTCCTCCATCGGAGACTTTCTTCGTAATCCTCTTCGCAGCTGAATGTCATGAAAATAGTCGATGAGTCGACTAATCCGCGACTCATTCATTTTGACCCTATGGGTTGGGTCAAGGATTATATGCCCCCGCAAGAGAACAAATCGTGCCAAACGCTCAATATCTTTGATATCATTGAGGATGGGCTCAACGATGGGACTCTTGTCCTTGAATGTACTGTTGAGATGAAAATCTTCATGGATTTCCTCATCATTATAGTCGAGACAAATGATATTTGATATCAAACATAACTGAAAGCAAACTTTTGTTAAACCAAACGATTGACTCATTCTATTCAAACGTAAAGAATTCGTGAATTGCTTTAAAATGAGTTTTGATTGAAAGAATCAATTAATCGATGACTTAAAGTGGCGGCAAATACTCAGCTCTAAAGACTTTGTGATAATGAAATACAATTACTCCAAATGTGATACCATTTACTAATCAGTATTTGTTTTGAGAGACAATTTATGTTCATTTGATATCCATTGAAACCATTGAAGATAAGCTCTACTCTTAAAATCAAAGCTATTATTTTGTTTATTTGTTTTAATCATATTATTGAAGAGAAATAATGATTAGTTTGGAGTCAAATTTGAAACCATTCGAAAACAGCTTTTATTCACAATTGGGTCAATTTATACAATCTTTTGAAGTTTTTTTTTGTTTTTTGTTTCGAACAGACCCTCAGAATATAAATTAAATTTTTTGAATGCAATACTTATTCATCAAAATATGCATTATTTGTATTTACAGAAAACGACGGAAACTTAACAACAAATCGATCACAGATTAGAAAAGTCTATATTTAATAATAGATTAGTCGTTAACCGAATGTTATATCCATTTATAACAACAATTACATAGACTATTGACGCGATTATACCTTAATATCGATTAATGTCTTCCTCTATAAGTACCGATAAATTGATTAGAAAAATATCATACAATTCTATGAAAAGACCTTAAAATTTGTACAAAACTTAAATCATGATTAGTGTTATGTTTTCCCCACAAATAAACCGTTGGTTTAATTGAAAGTCAGTTTTTCAATACCCGTTTCGATTGCGTTATCAATGTTTTTGTGATGAGCCTGAAGTGAGAGTTGGGCCGAGAAGTGATGTGCATTATCTTCGCTGTCATAACCGCTGTCCTGTCGAATGCGCTCGAATTCAGATTTATTTTCATTTTCAGTCGAATTTGTTTCAGTCTTTCGGTTATTCTTCCGATTTTTGGCTCTTTTCTGGTTTTTTGACTTTCGGCCCAAAATACTAGAGTTGGGCCGAAATACCGTTTTGGACACATTTTCACTGAACCGCACATTCTTTTTATGCTTTTTCTCATAACACAAGTCATCGTCACTATAGACGTCTTCCACTGAATGCCAAAATATTGACAACACATCCAAATCTGGATCAACAGAATCGCAATGCGATTCAGAAACTGTTCTCCGATTCCAACTGTAAGAGTATTTTAAGATTCCTTTCGTTGAGTCCTTTCATCAGATAAACAATGATTTAGTTATAAAATCATTCAATCGATTGATAATCACCTCATTTATCGATTCAGATATAGTTCGCCGCGAAGTCCGGCTTTTTATAGATTTGTTTGACATGTCTTCAGTAAAATCACAATCTCGGGATTCATTGGCACTGCTCTGACTTTGACCGCCCGGTCTAGACTTCGCTTCGGATTTATCACTATTATTATCGGGAGATATTTGGCCACCATTTTGACCGCCAGACGACACAATCACTCCTTTTTTGTTTAACTGAAAAATAGATTTCATTGGATTTTATGGAAAACTTAGCCATCAATTGATGCATACATTTAAATGTATCACAACTTTGTCCGAACCGATCGATTGGACATTAATTTGACTTTTGTTGAGATCGCAGACATTGGCATCGATTGAACTCTCTTTGAGTTCATTCAAATCATTAATCATTTCATTGATATTCTTCTCATAAATGTTTGCCATTATTTCTGCAAATATTTAATCAAAAGATATTGTCATTCAATCGCTTGAAATGGTTGTGAAAATAGCGATATTTAACGCAAAAAAAAACATTAATTAGTGTTTTAATCGCAATAACGGTTTGCATAGAAAAGCGAATTATTTAAGCGGTAATCACATCATGTGATTCAATAATTTATTGAATAAATTGCAAACTATTGTCAAGCAATTAATGCAATTGAATGCCGTAAATACTACTCACATGAATGCAAATTGTCGTCAAATGTCTCTTAAATTCAATCAAATTAAAAGATATTAAGATTTAGTTATATTTGAATTATTGTTAGAATTGAAAGCAAAGTCGCGAAACACTCAATGATATACACGTATAGACACACAAACGGTTTGGCTTAGTTCGAGTCATAAGGAATAGGGCTGTCCTTCCACTCCAGTCATGCAACCCATCCCTAAATTACTATAAAACTTTAGAATCTATATATCTTACTCATTTTTTTAAGAAATTAAATTCATGTTTGGTCAAATTGATCCCAGTTGACTTTCTACTTTATTGAATTCTAGATACAAAAGCATAAAGTTTACGATTTCAAATCTAGATTATAAAAATGGTTGTTCTTGATTATTTGTCCGAAAGTGGTTGATGTGATTGATTGGCTGATTAGAGAACGATAAATATTTATATTACTTTTGTTACCTATGGATGCAATCACTCCATATCTGAATCTCTAAAAACGTCATTCTTATACTGAAAAATTACAAAAATAACATAATTACATCATTTTATAAATAATCTAGCTCAACATAACCTAACCGGTCTATTCTAACCTAACTGTACTTTATTTAACCGAATTTTCACCAATCTAAACTGAATAATTAAAGTTTTGATATTGAGTTTCGGGATTCAATGTTTAGATTTGATAGGGAAACCAGTTTTATATACCTGGATCAGTCAATTATTTTCCAATTATTCCTAGTTTTACTTCAATTCTAAAAGATTTACAAAAGTATGCATGGTGGTTCAGAATTTTTCATTATTCAGCTTTCTTTAAAAGAATTAATTATTTCAACTTGATAAATTTTTCAATTCAACTTAAAATAAAAAGGATAATCGGCTTTGACTTTTGATTGTACAAAGAAACAGATTTGTTTTACACTGTTAATATTGTACCTCTACTCTACTATATAGCAGTTTGTTTGGCAAACCTTTCGAAAATAACTTCCCTTAAAAACCAGTTCAATGTGTTAATGGTATCGACTATTGATTTTCTTTCATAATATGAATTATTATTGAATTGTTTGTTCGAATTAATATCAAGAAATCAAAACTAAAAAATAAAGATTTTCAAATTATGGGACTTATTTTGTCAATGGATGTGCATGGTTATTTTCGGGCACACTCACGAGTTTCCACATTAGGATAATTACAAACAATTTATTAGCAATTGATTTAATTTTATTCAATGTTTGCATTCATAGTAACGCTGTCTATGAATGAAACCATATTTAAATGCCTACAGAAATGGGTTTAAATTTTTGAAAATATTGTCACAAAAACTCTTCGTTTGACAATTGATATATAAAATGGGTTCAGATAATGAGACACAAACTAATCGTCGCGCAGGTCGTGGCAGAGGTCGTGGTCGGGGACGACCGCCCGGAAGACCAGCAAAAAAGACCAAAAGTCCCAAAAAGCCGCCGAAATCGGAAAAGACGATCAAAAAAGAAAAAGATATCGATTTTAATAATAAAGACATTGAGAACAGTGTCGACACTTTCGAGAAGAAGAATGACTCGCTTTTAGACATCAAATCTTCCATCGATTGTATGTTTGTTTCAATTGAATGAATGTTTGATTGATTTTAATTTTGTTTTAGTTGAGGACAGTATTGAATCAGAGCTGACGTCCCTATCATTTGTGACGCCGGCTTCGAAAGCACTTCATGGAAACGAACCCTTAAACTGGAAATATAAGGTTAATCTGATCGGAGAAAAAGTAGTTAATCCTCGCATTCATTGCTGTGAAAAGTGTTTGCTTCCGATTCTGGTCTACGGAAGAATGGTTTGTCTCTATTGTCTTCTTTCTTCATAATTACTAATGTATTGTCCGCACCGTTAGATCGCTTGCAAACATGTCTTTTGCCTGAGTTGTAGCCAACAAAACGATAAACAGTGTCCCCGATGTGGAGACAAAGTGCTAAGAGTTGAGAAAAGTCCTTTGGGAACAGTTTTCATGTGTCAGACCGAGTCTTGTAAGCGAACATATCTGAGTCAACGGGATCTCCAGGCGCATATTGAGCACAGACATCTCAGACGACATGTCTCATCCACTGCTCTCAACCCTTCCAATAATGCAAACGTTATAACAACGACAAACATGTCATCAAAAGATGTGACAACACAGCACTCAGCAGTGGGGTTACGATCAGCACAATATAGCACTTCTTTCCAGAGCCCTATACCTGTTGTGAGTTCTCGTTCTAATCTGATAACAGTCCCCATTCAGGACGAAGTCAGTTCTGCTATCAATTCAATGACACCGACTGTCAATTCTCAGTCATCGGTGTTAGTCTCTCCGCCACAACCCGTCTCAAGTTATGGCATTCCCCAACAAACACCATACGGCCATCCAAACCCTCATATGCAGTGGCCGTCAATACCAACGACCAACGCTTATGGTTATAGACCTCCACCCTCTTGGCCTCCAATGTCTCCATACAATAACCCGTTTAACCGTCCCTATGGTTACCCACAATAGTCTCACATTTTAATCATTTAATAAATTAATTTCTGTTTAAGGTTTGAGAAAATTGGTTACAAATATCTTACATTAAATGCAGTAAAAGTTAAATATATTAATAATAATAATACTATTAATTAATTGATTTATAATTTCAAAAGAGTTTTAAAATTAATTAAAAACAAAATTAAAAGAAAATCTTTTTGTGAAGTCTAAAAAAGTCAGAGATTTATAAAAGGTTTGAAGTCATCACAGATTTTCAATATCTTTAAAGCAATCTTTTGTGGCGTTTATGGAATGGAAGCCTTAGAAGAGGTCGGCCTTCTTTTTTAAACTTGTTTGTTTCCATGCGGGCAAACCATAGAACTCTTCCCTCGACATTCCCAGTGCGTCCTATTAATCAAAATATGGTTTAGTTTTTTGAATTAATACGAATTTTCTGAGAAATACCTGAAAATCTTCGGCAAATAAATAAGATTCGAGACAAAGAGGGTTCAGTCCTTCAGGTCTTTTGCGAAGTTCTTCCAAACTGTAATGAGTGGAATCAGTATTCCTAAGTTGAGACAAGACTTCCTGAATCGGAACCATTTCTCCTGCTTTGCGTCCGTCCTTTCATTTTGACAATTAATTGAATAAAATTTTATTAATCAATAAAAGGAGAGAAATACCTCGATATGGATGAGTGCGACGTCTTCTCTGTATTTCCATTCGGGGAAGAGTGCACAGAAAAAGTCGGGTTCGAGTCCAGCGCACACAACATGTGCATTAGGCGGCTCTTCACTGTTTTTGGCTGAAAAATAATTATAATAAGTGTTTATCGCAATTAATGTAAGGATAAGTACCATAACGATAGGCGAGGGCAAAGTCGAGCGCACATTTGCGCTCAGCATTCCATCGAATATTAACGGAACCGACGGATGTGTTGGCTTCAGATTCTTCGTTAGGATTCGCAGAAAATGCAAATTTGGATTCCCATAAAAATATTTGGCTTTGATTGTCGAACAGGAAAAAAGTTGGCTGTTGTGCGCCGTATACGTCCTCCTGAAGGAACGGATACGGATTTAAATGATCACTACTTCTATACGAACACAATATTTCTTTTGGTTTAAATTCTCCCGAAGAAGAACTTAAATGAAAAAGTCTTGGAGTAAATGAATACGAATCGCAAGTCTCTGACAAACAATAGTAAAGACTTCGATAATCTCTTTTGTCATCCGATGAGAAGATTTGCCAAAACTCGTGGCACTCCTTTCCCTCTTCAAACTCTTTAGTTAAATAATTGACATCAGATTTAAGTCCGATTTCAGATGACTTGTTATTAATGATGTTTTCTACCGCTCTT
>JAQFXL010000066.1:0-37028 GCA_034693445.1 Edwardzetes edwardsi | reverse complement strand
AAGAAGTGCTGATATGAGTCAATATTACCTGTTACAGATTCAGCCCGAGATTGGATCTCGGGGGTGGTGGTGGGTGTTAAACAAAAAAAAATCAAAGGTTTTTTTAATCTTCACTCATAGTCCTCCATGAATTAATTGTTTTTATTTTCAGAAAAAACTTCGAAGACACAAATAACTTGAACAAATGAAACGATGATTTCATTTTTTTTCTATATATCAAAAAATTATTTAAATAAAATTTTTGAATTTTTTTGTCAAATATTTTCGATGATATCTTATAATACTTTAACACTGGCTTCGATTTTGCCCTGGTTAATTTTTAAATTAAAGCTATCATTAATTAAAATGGTATTAAATCAAATCAAAACTTGTATTTTAATGACCCTTTGGTTGATGGCAATTGGAATTCGTTGTGAACTGTTCTGTGATGACCCGCTCCTCGACAGTGCTTTAACTGTAGACAATGAGATCTATTTGTTTCGAGGCCATAACTACTGGATTTGGAACCCTCAAACTGGCTGGGTGTTTCTCCAATCAAAGCGTATTAACGATACATTCAAAGGTTTGAAATCAAAAGCCATTTAAATATTGATAAAATTGATTGATTGGGTTAACAGTGGATACGGCCCTTAAAATCGATGCTTTATTTTGGACACAAACCCTAGATGAAAAGAAAGATATCGACGAAACTCGAAAACTCCTCTATATTTTCTCAGAAAATCAATACTTGTTCCGTTTCATCGCTATTTGTAATGATCAGGGCAGAAAGGAAACTTGTTTCGTCCCTTTGACCCCTGATGAAGGTAAAATTTCTCTTCCATCCAATTGGAACCCATTGAAGGGCACTCTAATGAGTTGGTTCCCGAACAAAATTGACGCCACAATACAAGTAAACAACACTCTTCTTATATTTCACAAGAAGTCTGTCCGTTATGTTGAGCTGAACGAAGTCCGACCCAACGAGTTGACAAAACCATGGCCTCAAGGTATTCATTAACATTGAAATCGGGTTTTCATTGACTAAAGTATTTGAAAATAAGGTAAACAAAATGACCTCTCATTTGATGGTTATCTCAATACTGTATCTAAAATCGACGCCATAATTGAAATGCCTTTGACTGAAGACATTGTGATAACATCGGGTCTGAGATATTGTCGTTTCCATAGAAATCAGTTGAATATCAAACCAAACATTACTAAGACTTTGAATATTTCGGTAAAATATTTCCAGAGTTTTATGAATTGTTATCTAATAAATGCATTTTTCAGTGCGAATGGAAACAAACCGAAACTCTGTTCAAATGTGAGAAACCCACTGAAAGCACTGTCATTACCACAGAAGCACCGACACAATCAATGGCTTCAACTGACAGCACCACAGAATCAACGCTTTATGAAGGAAATACTCAAATTCCTGACATCGATGAGAAAGACAACAATTTTTTGGTTGTCGTCATTATTGCCGGCTTTTCGCTTTTGGTTTTCCTTATAGTGGCACTGATTATAGGTATTGCCTGCTGTCTGTCCAAAGAACCACAAAAAAGTATTTAATATTTGATTCTTATTCATGAAATTACATATCTTTTATCAAACAGAATATGGAATTAGTGGCCCCCCTTCGGCACAAGTGGACAGCCAATCGTTACAATCTGGGTCTATGGCATCGGTGGTTACTGTTGACTCCATTACTGGTGAAAGTCTAAGACAACCCATAAAATGAATTTCCTTTAAGTTTTGTGAAAATCATAATAAAATTGTCTTCGAATATGATATTCAGTTTTAAGCTCTAAATTTAGAGAATTTCTCACACTTTTAATAGTCAGTCAAATAGATATTCATAATTAAAGTCACAAATTCTTATCAATCGATTATTCTTCAAATAAACATTATTTCCTCGATTTAACAGAACTTGGGGGCGAAAAACAGTCTGTGATTTTGAGGTTTCGTTATATAAAAATACATTTATTACCAAGTTTAAGGTGAATTTATTATTCTTCGCAAAATTCTAGTTATATAATATGTTCATTGAGTGCATACCTAGCTTCAATTAATATTTTAAAAGTTTATTACATTATTTATGTCATAAACTTTAAATAAATTTAGTAAACAATTTATAAACAAAACATTGATTGAAAGGACAAACATTCATAGGTTTTGAGTTTTCCGTATTAGTTATGCTATTCGGTACTCCTTTACTGTCTGTAAAACCGATGTCTCCTTTATTGAAAGGTATTTCATCATTGAAAGCCCACAGAAGCTGTGGTGCGACGAAAATCTTTCTTTTATATCGAAATAACGTTAAATCGATGACAAACTGTATTATAATTACGAAACAAATCATATCTTAATTCCATTCAATTGACGTATATTTCAATGTTTTCGACAATTAATTGCATTTCAATTCATTGATATTTTCATTCATTTCTTTCAACTCTTCTCTCATTCAAAACAAGTGTTCAGTGAATGAAGTTTTACACAAATTATTGAAAAATTAAAATCAGTTTATTTTATATCAAATTATATGACATTTAAATTAATAATAATTGAGTCAAAAGTTTTGATGAATTCAATGAATTTATGTATAAATGTATGGATTTGTGTCTGAAATTAAAGAAACAAATCATTAGTTTTATTCAAACTGTGTTTCAATGACTCACAAAAATGGATCCGATCTTTGAGACTAATTGTCATTCGGTTCGAGTTCTGCCGCGTTTTGGTTCTCTATTTCGATGAAAAGCCAATTATTAAATGAAAATACATTTCAATGATTGAGTCATTTATTACCGCTTTTGTCATACATTTTCATTACGTGTTGTCTATAAAACACAAAACATATCATTAATTGATTGCATTTGAATTGAAATCAAAGACAAACCCAATCGGTTTCGGTGTCGGATCCGCCGCTGTTTTAGAAACAATTGAATCGAAAGTCAATTATTGTATAAAATGTTTGAATCAATCAAATGGTATACCAGAAGTCGGATCCGATTTCGTCATCTTTGGCATAAAGAAGTAAACCATTAGAATTAAAGCGATTGCGACGACAACGGCCACAACCAATACGATTACAATCAGAAGAATCGACCATTTCTTCGGTTGGATAGTTGTAGTGATGGTTTGAGTTGACTCACTATCACTTTGAAGCGTCACTTCAGTAAATTCAAGGACTGTTGTCTTAAGGGCTTCGGTCGTTGAGATTTTGATTCTAGACTCAGATTCTGTGCCCATTTGTGTAGTCAAAGACAGACTCGGAGTCGTCGCCAAAAGCGAACAAGCTTCATCAAAAGCTTTGGCTCTTCTCTGCACTGAAAGACATTTGAATTGTATATTGATTTGCGATACAAATAACTCACCCCTAAAGTGAGGAGTCTTCTGACAGAACAATATGTGATGGACTCGTTCTCTGTAAACAAAAGTGTATTATTAAAGATGGCGATCACTTTTCGGGTGTCCCTCACGGCTACAATACTTTGGTCATTACCGTAAGGAATGTTCCAATCATTCATTTCGAGTTTCAATTCCTTTATCCAATCATTTGTGTCATTAACCGCATCACCTCTTTTCGAGTCGAATTTAAACCGACGAAAATTTCAGATGTATTGAAGAGGAGTCGCATTCATTGTCTTCTGATCTATGAAAACAACTCGTTGTGAACTTCCATACGCTATGGTTGGGTCGAAATCCAATTCAAAAACTATCTCCGATTTGTTGATAAGATATCGGTTATAATCATCAGATTTGACTAAAAAGTATCGCTTTAAGCCGTAATCATGTATGTAATCAATGGGCGCCCACTCTATGGTATGACTTCTTTCCTGAAATTAATTTATTCTTTAAAATCTACGAAACATTTTTTTATTCATTAAATTATTGACTTTCAAGAGTCCCGTCAGATATTCACAATTAGTTCCCGGATTAATACAAATAATGTTCAGAAATGCCATTTTGTAGTCACTTCCGAACCAATTCTCAATATTCCGACTGTTGTTCGAAACGAATACCAGTTCATTGACTGTCCATTGGAGTGGCCAATAATGGTGTCCAATGAATAGATACTTTGCTTCATTCGTTTCGTAACCATAACTGATTTCGAAACTATTATCAGCGAAGGCCTCACAGAAGTCCTTACTCTGAGTGACAATCACTTCACTCAAAGATGACATCAAAATTATAATTAGAAAGCATTGGAAATGCATTTTATGTCCAAATATTCTCTCAATTCTCAAGACTTGAGAACTATTTTGAAGAATGAATTGAATGAAAAAGTTGTGTAAATTGTGATTAAATACTATCGAAGAATGCAATCAATTGATGAAAACGTAATTAAAAGTTGACTCAAATCTGCGATTAATTTTATTTAACGTTAAATTTGAAACCGATTTATATTTTTGGTTATAATTATCAAAAACTCGTGAATCCATTCAATTGTTTTACAACTTTTCGTTTTTTAAATCCCAGATAAAAGACAATAATATCATAAATATCGCGATGTTTTCCGCGATTGAATCGTAATATTTTTCAATAAACACAAAGTTATGGATAGTTTCAAGAAAATGATTTCAATACAATTGATCGCAATTTTTGTTTCATTAACTTTTGCTCTGAGTTTAGATGAAAATAAGGAAACGTTTTGCGAACAAAATTACTTCTATTATATGAATAGAAGTTTTGTTTCAAATGAATTCAATTTCTACGGACACCTGAATGACACTCATTCGCATCACTGGATCCTAGACTACAACCAATTGAGTGATTCTTTTACTTTCGTTACACATAATAGAGGTATAAATCAATCTTTAAGTTTAAGCCAAAAACAAATTATACAATATTTTTGTCAACAATTAGTATTGAATAACAGTTTTGAACTCAAACTGTTGACAAAAGATTCAAAATTTAGAGATATGTCTTTGGTTAAGAATGAGAGCCGTGCCTTCTGGTACTGGACAGCCTATAATAATAATAATAAGTACAAGGAAATCTTCGGCTCTGAAGGCAAGTCATTTTCGGGTGTTTTTTGGCTCAAAAAATTCGATGACATTCATCTGATTGGAGAGGAAATCAATGATAAGAGTAATCCTAAAAAGCAATTCGTTTATCGTTTTGAAGCCGACAAACAAAACTTGGAGTCAACTGTAAGTCTTTCCAATTTATTCTGGTCTTCAATCAACTCAATTAATAATCAATTTTAGGATAAATCAGTGCTTATATTCTTTGGATGTCCGGAGCTCTCAAACTTCTGGCTATTTATAGGGTTGATAGTATCTATTTGTGCGGTTATTATCATCACTGCAATCGTTGCAGTCCTTGTGTATCAAAAGCACAAAAATAGATTATCGGGTAAGACATCAAATTTAAGATAAATAACTCTCTTTTTTTGTTCAAAAGATAAAACTGACAGCAGTTTCGGTCCGGAATTTCCGTCCAAAACAGAAGATAATAACAATTCGGCAAAAACTCAAATAAATGGCAATAAATCAAAAAGTCTCAAAACAAGCAAAACTGAAAAGAAGTCCAAAAGAGGAAAGAAAAGTCAAATCTGAGAAACAAGTTATCGATAATAAAAGTTTAAATTAATTTAATTATTTAATTAGTTTTTAACGATTAAAAAGTTTTGATAATTTTATTTTATTTTTGCAAAATAGTCGACTTTCAAGATTTGCTTTCAAGATAGAACTCTTGGTAATTGTTGAGCCAATAATCCAGTACTAATTAAAATACTCATAATTTTTCAAAACAATTTATTTTAAAATTTGAGTGAAATTGAAAACCGTTTGGATTCAGACATTACAGGAATATATGCGAACTTTAAATCAAATTATTGTCTCTAAAAGACTATTAACTAAATTCTTGTGAGAATTGAGTTCTAGTTTTGTTTAATAACTTCCAAAATATTTGAGTAAATAATTAAATATCAAAGCATTCGTCGAATAATAAATAAATTCAATCAAAAACAGAATTATAAGTAAAAACATTTTTTATAAGTTTTTATGAAATAATTTAATGAATGACTAATCGATTCGAAGAACTCATTCAAAACATTTGTATTCTATGGTTCTCTCGATCGCAGACTAGTATATTGCCGGTCGATGTAATGGCTACCCCTTCCAGTCCTTTGAATTCGCCCTCACCTGATCCCCAGGTGCCGAATGCCTTCAAGAATGTTCCATCTGGGTTGAATACTTGAACTCTGTTGTTACCACTGTCACCCACTATTATAAATCCTTGGTCGTCAATAGCTACACCTCTGGGAAATTTGAACTGTCCATCATTTGAACCTGGAAGCAGTGTAAGTCTATTAACATCTAATTCTGACTAAATTTATCAAATTAGTCTTGATAATCCTTAAAAATAGAATATAAACTCGACTTATTCAATTGCATTATGAGTAATTTGATGAGCTAGTTCAGTCTATATATTAGTTAATTAATATTCAGTGAAAAGTAGTTTATTCTAAAATATTAATAGATTTGTTTCGCTCCAAAAAATGTTTAGAAGTTTCGGAATCTCTTTGTAAGTGAGAAAGAATTTGAATGCAAACAAAATGTTTGAAAGTGCTGTGCGATTACCTTCGCTGCCAAAGGATGAAAGTGCTCTTCCGTTCACATCAAATATCTGTGCAGTTATTTAAAGAATGTTTGAATGAATATTAAGTTTTTCAAAGAAATCCAAAAATATCTTCGAATAGAAAACAATACAAACTTGGATTCGATGGTTATTACTGTCGCTAATCACCACTCTATTGGTGTTACTGACGGCCACGTAGTGCGGGTGCTCTAACATACCGGTTCGACTGCCAATTGTGCCAAACTTTCCAACAAACATACCGTCCGATTGGAAGACTTGAATTCTATGATTCTCTTTATCGCAGACATATATAAAGCCTAAGGCATCTGTGGTTATACCCCAGGGATAACTAAATCGACCATCACTTCGACCTTCACTACCGAAAGCTCTCAAGAATCTACCGGACGGGTCGAACAGTTGAATTCGATGGTTATATCGATCGGAAACAATGAATTGTCCGATTCTGTTGACACAAACACCGGCCAAACAGTCGAACTCTCCTTCAGTACTGCCATACGAACCGAATTCGAATGAAAACCTTCCGGTAGAGTCGAAGACCTGCACCCTATGGTTTGAAGAGTCGGCCACAACTATGCTATTGTTTTGACCAACAGTTACTCCTCGGGGCCATGTAAAACAACCAGGTTCTGTGCCTCGACTTCCAATTTTCATCATAGGTTTACCCTTTTGCATATACATCTGTCGCGGATATGTCAGACCATAAGTTGAGTTTTTTATAGACGAAACTAAAGAAGTTCCTTCATCTCGACTGCTACGGCGGGCGGCTAACGATGCTGTGGACGGCTCCTCATCTGAACTGGAGATACTTCTTCCGAATAAGACATGAGAGCTCTTACTTTTCAGTATAGAAGACGCTCTGTTTGTAGGCTCCGACTTCTGACTCAAGGGTTTAGTGCCGTATTTGTTCATCAAATACTGCGCCACAGATTGGCCTAAGGGTTGACCATAAGTTAGCCTTACTTTTCAATCAATAAGTCTGGTTATTACACACCTGTTTCATCATCAGGTGGAGGGCTTCCCGGATCTCTTGTCCGATACGTATATCCAGAAGAACGAGAGGTACGCCTCGCAGGCAGAGCTGATTCCCCGAATTTGCTTTTATAAGTGGGAGAAAGTGGACTAACATTTTCTTCATCGCTGTCATCAAAACCTATAATTTAATGAATAATTTGAATGAAAAATATTTGAATACTTTGTTCACCGGTTTTATAGATTTGTATCACTTTCTAAGTCTATACGAAGACTGAGTCCTAATTGTCTGCAAAATTGGTTCAAATATTTGGAAAATAGTCTCAAAGATTAGAAGCGATTATTATTAAAGTATTAAAAGTGAAATGAGTGCCAAAAAACAGTGCCAACAACTCTGGAAAACTTCCAAACATATAATTTTAAATTAGAGACAAATCTGAAGCTATTAGTGACTCGAAATACGAATTAATCTATTAATTGAAAAAATTTTCAAAACTATTAATAAAGTTATTTAAACCAAATTTAGAGACTTTTCTTCAATTATTTAAACCAATTTCGCTAAAGAGATATACCGGCGATTGTGTGCGAGCTTTTGCTCTTGGCCAAACGGCTACGGTATGCAGAGCTAGAAGCAGTCGTACCATATTTGTCAGGTTTACGGCTATATGTGGATCGGGAATCGTCGGCAGGCTTCTCGTCTTTGGCCAACGCACTACTAGTTCTACTTCGAGCCAAAAATCTACTATAGGTGGAAGTTGGAACAGGGTCGTCATTGTCTTCTTCGAGCGTAGCCGCTCGGCTTAAAGTACGTCTTGACTGATATGAAGGGGTCGTCAGGTCATCTTTAGAGGCGTCGGACGTACGCCTACCTTTATAGAGGGATGGGTTGTTTGTATCATCCGTTATTGTGTTTTGACGGGTATATCGACTAGAGCTAGGTGAATCTGTTTTTGAGATGGCATTGAGGTTGTCTTGTCTGGCCTGTGCACTACGAGTCAATAAATTGCTTACAGCAGCTGGCAATTGACAAATTCTTTCAGACCTCTCTTGTTGTCTCTCATGGGGACTACTGGTCATCCGACCACTACTAGCACTAACTGTATTGGAAGACTTGATGGGCAATGAAGTCGACTCTTCTTCCACTTCAGAGTCAGTTTCGGATTCAGCCGTCGACTCATTACTAGCATTAGTATCACTGGTCTCACTGTCAATGTCTGTGGAAAGGGTTCGCACACTTTGTTTGTCTGATCCAATTGTATGTCTATTAGTATTACTATCATTAATGTCTTGATTATGTTTGCTATGAATTCTGTCCGCCGACCTGTCTATCGATGGGTTCTTCCCCAGCGGCGAACGTACAGACCTATAGAGGAGGACAGTAATGAAAATAATAAATCCGAGAGAATAGCAAAGGTAATCAAAAACAGTTAGTCCCCAATCGATAGAATTCGTAATGATTTGTCTCTCATTACTTGAATCTGGAAAACCAAGAGATGACAGCGTTTGTCGGTATGAGGTCTGCGGTTCTGACGACAGTATGGCCGCAGAGGTCGGACTTCGATAGTGCGACACAGCTCTGGTTATTGGCATATGAGTCGGTGAAACGACTGTACTTGGATTAGGTCGTGCTTGTCTATAGGGGTTATAGTTAGGCCGCTCCTGACCTCTAAAGTCTTCAAGACTCACCCGCCGCACCTGAACCTCGGGTGAATTGTAACTACTATTAGCTGACGTTCGACTACTCAGTGAAGTATTGGCGGGAATTATCGATAAGTGATTAGTCGAAGCGTCAGAAGCTTTTGGAATAATAGGCGTTAAAGTGTCAGTCAGTGCCGGACTTCTTCTACTGGAATATACCGGTGTATAACCCGTATAACCGGTGTTATTGTGTTTATCATAACGTACATCACTGGGAAGACGCGTGAAATTCGGTGTTTTGGCACTAAGTCTTGAGCTAAACATATCACTCGCTTGAGTCCTGATCTCTGGTTGTGTTTCCGATACTGAGTTAATGGATGACAACGGACTCGAAGTGGAACTACTAATGGGTTTCGACACAATCTTGTATTTGATTGCAGGCGGAGGTTGAGGAGTGGCAGGAGAGTCTTGAGTCTCTTTAGAGTCTTTGGAGTCTTGTTTGCCAACTATGTTATCACTACTGATAGGGGGAGTAGTGACAGCGCTGGTGGGTACTGAGGGCACCCTTGTCGCAGAAATGATGGGAGAAGTAGTTGGAGCAGAGAAGGCCGCAGTTGTGGTCACAGCAGCAGACGTATCAATGCTAGCAATGGGAGGACTGATGTCAGCCAACGAACTACTTTTATTCCCCTCTATGTCAGACCCGTTGGATACTTGCCTTTGACCGGAACTGGAGTTCTGTCGGGAGACCACAGAAACGCGCGAACTATCACTCTCTTCGCCGGTTCGTCTTCTACTGTAACGACTAACCGATGAGCTATTGTCGGAGTCCTCTCCTAATTGTGTGTCCTCTACATCTGATCCCCGTCTCGAGGAGTCAGAGCGGTTGACTGAGTCTTCTTTTTGTAACTGAGTAACTCTTCTATTGATTATTCTGCTAGATGATTCAGGCACTGCTGTTTGTACGAGTGGTGACGTTGGAACAGTTGTTTTTGGTGATTGCGGAACAACCGGAGTAGGCGCTGGAGTGGCCGCAGCAGCTGCAGCCGCCACCTGATTGGCTTTCTTCTGCTTCTCAATTTCATCTTCACTCACTTGTCTGGACGGTGCTCTCCGTGGGGTTATTGGTGTACTTACAGGAGGTGGTTGTGGTTGTGGTGGCGGTGCGTTCTGTGCTTCTTGTTCTTTGAGCTTTTGTCGCACTTCGTTTTGATGAAGTCTTTCCATAACATGTGGAGAGTCGACAAGTTTTATGACTCCACTCAAAGGACCTCTCGTGACTTCTTCCGTTTCAAAAACTTTAGCTCTGGGCTGAGCGGCGGGTTCTTCGAATCGTACACTTCGATGACTATTACTGATGTCTGAATCGTGTGAGTCTTCAAAACTACTGAAATCCTGATTATTCCGTTCTCTCATAAATCGAGACCTAAAATGAGTGGTTGGCGTTACTGTGTCGTCATTATCAGAGGGTCGGGGCCATCCTCTGGTTAGTGCTGATGAGCTATCGTATCTTTTCGGTTCTCTATCTTCGGTTAAGTTATATCGACCGTAACGCTGTCGAGTCGGCGATGTATTCCTTTCATATCTGTTGTCCCGTTCAGTATCGCTATGGTTTAGGGCTGTTAAACGACTCTGACTACCGGTCACATCCAAATATCTGGAATCTCCTTGCTGTCTCTTCTGAAATTGTGCCGCCAATCGGTGGTCGCTTTGACTTCTCAGTAGATTTGTTTGGTTGGGAACCGACAATGAGTTCAAATTCGTAGAGCTTTCAGACGGCGATAACATTAGGTTAGGGGTCGTTATCTTGAGTTCTCCAAAATCGATAACATTACGTCTTAAAGCATCAAAATCTGTTTTATAGTGAAATTTGATTTTTCGCGCGCAATCACTTGTGTCGGGGTCTAAATTGCGCAAAAACTCCAACGTTTTGATGAATATTTCCTTATACTCGACCAGTTCTGCGTCCGTCCACTCCTCGTTCTCAGTGATGTGATTCTCTACGAGTTCACAATTGCTGTTAATATTGACCAACTCCTGGTCCAAATCCTCTTTCATTTTCTCTACATTTTTGGCCTCAGTTTGAGTGTATTCATCCAATTCGTGTAAAAGCTTTGACTCCTTGTCCTTCAGGTCTTTGATTAATCTGCGAACCGATTCAGTGATCTCTTCTTTAATGGATTTGTAATTCTGTTGTAATTTTTCGCTATTTCTTCCGGTGTTTTGCGAGTGTTCTGTGAGTTTAGTCAGACCTCTTCTCACCTGAGTGTTGATACGACTAATCTCTCGTCTGAGAATATCAAGATGAGCTTCTTTGCACTCTTCGCAGACCTTCTTATCACAATGGGCACACTTCTCACAAAACGCTTTTTCTGAGCACACACCGCATCTGTCCATTTGTGAGGGCAACGGTTCCGGCTCCTCACCAGTGATACCTCTATGGAGGTCCAAAAATCGTGCCAAAGTGACGTTATTCGGAAACGTTTGGACCCCATTGTAGGGAATCCTGTGCTCTGCCCTACATTCAGGGCATTTGATTTGTCTACGGGCGTAGTCGACCAGTCCTTCAAGACATGGCTCACCACAGAATGTGTGCTGACACGGAAGTAGTTTAGGATTTCTGAATCTGTCCAAACAGACACAACACGTGAGCAACTGTTCCAATTGACTCCAAGCAGAGGTCATCTTCGGCTTCGGTTATCACTTGATTTCGATATCACAACAAAATTAAATTATTTTCAAAATCTATTTATTTGAAGAGTTTATTAAAATCTTGCGATCAGTTGAAAGACAATAAAATGCGAAGAATTAGAGCAACAAAATTGGGTTTCGACTAATTTTATCACAGAATAAGACGACATCTTGTCTTCAGATAACTGTTCTTTCGTTTGATAAAACACTTAAGAGTTTGAGTTTCGCTGTTTTTGTTATGAAAAGTAGTGAAAGAGTGAAATACTTTTGAAGAAAAAATAGATGAAATCACTGAAAGTAATGCTTCTGCTCTGAACGGAGATACCCCTTATATGGCATCAGAGACTAAATTTGTTTTTCGACATTTGCCAAGACTAGAGTTCCGATAGCACAGAGGGCTGAGCAACAGTGAAGCTGAAAAAATAGCTCACAATTGATGTCTTTTGTTATACTCAACAAAAAATCTTAAGAATAGAAAACTCAAAGTTTTTGCTTTTATTTATTGGTTTAATTTTGGAGTTTTTGGAGGAAATTATCGATAGTTTTGTTAAATTTTTACCAATGGATGAGTTTTATTGCTGTCAATAGTGAGCAGAATCAGCGCAACACTACTTATTAAGTGTGGAAACGGTTCCAACTCTTAAAATAAATTTTTGAGTTGAATTCATCAAAAATAAGTAGTGATTGCAAGTACCGTATGACATGTCAATGTCATAAAAGTCCCCCTCGACATACGCTCCTCGTATGAGACAAACAGCCATCGTTTCACTCAGAATTGAATCCAATCCTTATCGACAACAAAAACATGAAACAAATGTAAAGCTATCGGAGTATAACTCGGAGTAAAAATAGAGTCCATTCATTGCATAACTTAATGTCAACCAAAACAGTGACGCAATGAATGATATTTTGTGAAAAGTTTCGAAACAATTTTTGCTATTTTTGTCAATAGATGTGGCAATAGATTAGGCAAGGTGAATTAGTTAGTTTTTATAACTCAGATTAGAAAGATAATTGAAAAGTCACTGACTGTTAGATAATTTTGAAGGAGAGTTAAACTTTAATCAAATGACTCGGATCATTATCAGTGCTCATTTAAGAATTATTTTTCTTCTATTGAAGTATAATTTGTATAAATAATCAAAAATTGTTGATTTATTAATCAGTTTTGATCTTTCAACTTGTCAAAAAAGATGGATCAAGTAGTTTTGAGAAAAATCCAAACAGAAATCTGATCAATGTTAATAACGTATTCTTTTTATTGAGAATTAACCTTGTCAATCACATCTCTTCATCTTAAGAACAATGGGATTGGTGAAAGCCAAATTTAAAGGGATAGATAGCATAATCAAGACCAATGCCACCTTGACATATTCATTGTGTGAACTTCATTTAGTTACTGCCTAAATATTTTTCAGAGTTTGCCAATTGATGATCTATTTGTGCTAATTCCGCCCACTAGATTACCTTGTTCTTATTTCTATAATAGTAAGATTTGGAAGATTGACGCAATCGGTTGTCTTATAAATTAGTTGAGTTTGAAATACCAAATGTCATAAAACTGTTAAATCGCTGTCATATTAATTGAGTTAAACTTTTGTTTACATTTTTTGATAGTTATTTAAAGTGCGCTAAAAGAGTGTTATTTGCGATGCAATGGGTCTGAAAACTTCAAAACTGTGTTTAATCCTGTTTGTTTTTCTTTCATTAATTATCGGATGATTTTTTTCCTGACATTTTATGGCCTTTTCCATCAAACCTGTGTCGAACCAGTCATTGATTGTCTTGATTTTGAAGTACATTCGCCTGTTTTTTGTCTGATTTGTTGAATAAAACACTTTTTTGGATTGAATTCAAGAAAAATATTCACAAAGAGAGCAGAAAATATCGGATAAGAAGAGTAATAATTAAATTAGGAATTTGTTTGATTTTTATCCGATTTATTTTAATGAGAATCAAAAATAACATAAAAAGTTAAGTAATTTTTGCTGAAAGTTAGCCCTAATTATAATGTAATGCCTTTTGACTAAAAGATTTCATTATTAAGCTTTTTGGGCTTTTCTTTAAAATGAATTTTAATGTTAAAAACAAGTTTGGAGTAGAAAAGAATATATCCTTTGAACAGATGAATAAGATAATTATAATTGGTGCTAGCATTTAAATTGGCTGATAATGCTCTGGTGTGGCTCCAAAAGGCTTTAGTGTCTGAAAAATGTTTGATAATTCTGTTCATAATATCCATTATGAATAATATGAAAATTTGTTCTGTAATTCAATAGTATTTTTATTGTATTTTATGATAATTCAATAAATCAGTTAAAACTAGTAATAAAATAGTGGAATAATTGTGGTGAATGTGTATGGGTTTTATGATTATGGGTCAGAATGAGTCACTTGTAATCAATCAAAGCGTTTAATATTCTTTGGATATCGGAGTGAAAGCGTAGACGCCGTCAGAATAGCGTTTACTTTAGTAATAGGGCTTATATTCGTCTGAATTCAATATGAGGATTATGCGTCCAACTGAGCTCCACTCAGGGCTCACTTCTCTTCTCAATAAGAAACCAATGAAAGCCACTCCAAGACTATACAAACAGAGAGAACGGAATATTGAGTGTAAACCAGCAAAACTGTCGAACACTGGAACGGGACCTGAAAAATGATACAAACCTTTGAAGATAAGACTGAAAAATGAAAAATCGTTTAATTAGTTTGAAATCCTCGTTCAATGTTGACAGACATCATTTGAAATTTTTATTTTGATTATTTAATTGAGCTTGATAAATAGAGTTCAGTGACATTTTGCTATAAATTAAGATGCCGCTGTTCACTATTTAGTGTTAATCCTGGCTATTTTTATTGAATATTTTGGTTTTTATGTTAATTGAATTGCTTTTATCGTTGAATATTTGAATGAGATTTCAATTTAAGACTCAATTAAGAATTCAATGCTTTGTTTTCATAGATTACTCGTTAATATGTTTTGAATGCTTTCATCGCTTTGTATGATATTTGCCGTCGAGAAACCAGTTATGATACCTGAGCTCTGGAAACACATGAAAAAAACTTTGTAAACCAGTGCACTGAACAAAATTATTTCAACGCTCTCTCCAGTAATGAACGGCTCTGTTGGGGACTAATTCTCTATTAATTTACAACTATGTGTGCGATCATATGTTAGTAAATACATGCAGTTCCGTAAGAAATAATAATTCATAATAAAGTAATAAACACTTCATATTTATTCATCTTGCTCATATTCATCATCTGTCATCATTGGATTACTCCTACGAATCAATCTTTTTGTTATTGTTTTTGAGTTTTAAAAATCGCAAACAAATCAGTTTTGTTTCCAACAAAAACAAAGAGAGAAAGAGAATTAAAGTCTCGAAAGAAAAATAAATCAATTCTAATGTAAGACTTGTTTTTATTAAAATCTTTCAGCAGTTAAATAGTGTTTCAATCTTTTGAATGAAAAATAATAAAATCATAAGATTTCTAAATATAGTTCGCTTTGACTCTGATTTCAAACAGAAAAGAGTCGATTATTTGAAAGACTTGATTACATCAAAGAGTTTTTTGCTGTTAAACTCATGATTGCAGACAAATACAGACCAAAAGAAAATAAAAATTTTGCGAACTTTTCGTTTGAATAGTATTTGATTTCATTATAACGACTGATATCTAAAATTAACTCCTATTCTGAGCGTCAGTCGAGTCTATCGTTTACTTAAGATTAAATTAGGACTGAAGTCCGGGTCGTCTCAATTAACGGCACTTGTATTGAATTTCATTGAATGCGCCATAATTTTTGGCCTAAATTGTCAAACAAGATATGAATAATTCATTTCAAGAATAATATCGTTTTTCATAACTTTTATAGAGATTTTGATTTTTATTGCGTTTAGAAAAAACTTTTCATTTTTTCAATAAAAATGAATAAATAATAAAATCACTGAAAATTTGTGCAAAATATACAAAAAGCAAATAAAATACAATAATATTTCTCTTAATAATTAAATTACAATTGAGATAAAAATGTAGACAATAATAAAAAACACATTTCTTTCCTTTTTTTCAGTTCAACATATTTTTCAAAAATTTGATTCAATTATTTGGTTCATTAATTTCGATAAAAAGTGATATCAAGTGATGTGGTGCTGGTCTTGACTTTGAATTTTTAAGATCCAAGACTTCTTTTAATCGAAATACTTATCGATTGTATGAGTGAACGGTTCAGTCGTCTGATTAAGTGGACAATCAATGAGTTGTGACTCCAATTATAATCAAAATGTTTGACATTTATTTATATCACTTTCCACTTAATAAAGAACTATAGAGCGAACTATTCAACGGTTTGGCGAACAGACTGTCCTTATCTGTGGTCTGTTGTTCAGCAGTGGTTAGATTAGAGTCTTTATACGACAAATTGATTATATTATATAAATTGTTTCCATTATTATTAGTCTGTGTCTGACGAGTGTTACTGATATCACATCCCTTTTCTAAATCATTGATCTTAGCATTTGTCTCATTCTTGTCTGGTTTGAGACCATTGCCAGCACTGGACTCACGATTACTATGGTTGTGATGATGATGTCTGTGCTGGTGGTGTTGTTTGGCGTCAAGTCCTCCGCTGTTTAGCAGTAAATGAGTTTTGAATTGCCTTTGTTTACGGATTTCACTGATCTGTCGCTGCCTTTTCGTGTCCTGACGTAAAACTTTTGTCGCCATAAATATGAGAATCACGAGAACAATACTACCGGCGATCGGCACAGTTATGACAGTCACTTGAAACCATACAGAGTTGGGTAAACTGTTGCCAGACGAAGGAGTTAAGGCACCCACTATTTTAAGCACAGGACAAAAGAGGAGAGAAGGGAACAGATTAGAACCAAATAAATATTTGAACCAAAAGTAAATAAAACCCAAATTTTAATTAATTTATAGAAAAGTCTCCAAAAGTAGGAGATTATTGTCTTCAGGAGTAAAACATGTCTTTATTATCGCAACTGATTATCAATGAAATGAGCAGTGCTTTTGTGGACACAATTTATGATATTTGTTATGTTATAATAAGCTTAAAGTCAACTAAAAAATCCCATTTCGTTATCAGTGAAAGTCTGGCAAATAATTTATAAGTCTATGGATTTAGGAATTCATAAGGGTTTAGTCATACCTGATTGCGATTCATTGGTTTTGGGCTGTGCTCTGGCGTTGATTAAGTCGACATTTTTTACATAATTGCACATATCTTCGGAACAGCATATAATCGATTGATTTTGATTATGATGTCGATGGTTATGGTGGCTGTGATGTGGCAGAGGCTGGTGCAGGTTCTTAGCACACATGTCTCTCATCTGTTGAGGAAGTAATTCAATACATCCATGTCGTGATATATCACTTCTTCCATCGACATTCACATATCCTGAATGCTCTAAAAAACATGCGGCCGAAGCACCAGTAGATTTGCACATATATCCAGTTCGAACGCACTGCGGCTGATTGCAATGGCACCGGATATCACCTGAAATTTTAATAAATTGCTCTTATTTTTGTTTGTTTTTAAAATAAGTGCTGATCGTTGAGATGCCGATCAAAAATCAAAAATTGTGGATAAAATTACTTTAAAAACGTTTTATTTATAACTCATTAAAAATACTCGTTATCTCCAAAAGAAATATCGGAGAAAAATAAATATGTTGTCTAATAATAATAATGATAGACCAGAATCAGGTCTCTCTCTCTCTCTCTCTCTCTCTCTCTCTCTCTCTCTCTCTCTCTCTCTCTCTCTCTCTCTCTGTAATCGGTAGTCAATTATTTATCAGTCGACTAAACAAAAGTAAAAATTCTTGGCTTTTATTGAAAACACAATTTGCTTCTCAATTGTCTGATATGAGAGGTCTTTAGCGAAGAAATTAATCGAAACCAAGAGATAATGGCATTGGATTTTTGAGTGGCTTTTCCTCTTTATCTTATAATAACTAAATATTGTAAACACTGTTTATTTTGGATTATAAATCACAGGCAATATATTGCACGGTATTAATGAAAATAAATTAGATTTCATCGAACCCTAAATGAGGACAAGTATTGTAACAACAAGTGCTCTGATGTTCACTCAAATTAGCGATCGTTATATCAATCAAAAACCAGAAAAGTCGGGTTATATGAGAGAGAAAAGGTTTAAAATTATTTTCCTAAGAAAAACACATGAATTTACTGACAAATATTTATAATTATAAGTCAAATAACTTATATCTGGGATCATTAAGTTTCGCTATTCAAAACTGAAACATCTTTTTTTTCCTGGAAACTAATTTTAATGAAAGAATTTGATTGAGAAGAGATGTGCCTTTGAATTGTAAATAATGATAGAGTTGTGCCAAATGTGTTGGCAACCAATATATCAGAAACAAATATCTGTATATTTTGCGACCCAAGACGTGACAACTTTTAATAATCAAATTCATCATAAGTTTAATTGACATCAATTAAAACGAAATAATTTTGTCTCTCTGTTTGACTAATGCTTGACATTCGTCATTGCGATACAATTCTTGGTCTTTTTTTCCTCGAAAATTATGTGTAATATTCTTCAGATCCAAAAATAATTATAGACTTTGTTGGGAATAAATTTTAAGACATTTTTCTGTAGGCTTTTAATTATTATCATTGCAAAGGAGTAGTCAATGAAAGCGCCGGCATTTGTAGAGATGGTCTGACATACGAGCAAATGATACAAAGAAAACCAATAACTAATCCATTGGTTAAATATTGATATACAAAATATACTCTTAAATAGTTTGAAATGCAGTAAAAAGAGTGGCAAAGAATAGCTGAGGAAAAGGAGAGGACTCGCCTGAGAGGAGAGGGAGAGAAGTAAAAGTGTACTAAAAGATAGTAAAAATCTTAGTGAATGTAGTGATGGGTCATTAGTTTAGTCTTTGAAAAACGAGTTCTCCGGTTGTGTTCTCCGTTGTGCGGCCCTACGAATAGAGGCGACCGAACCCTCGAAGTCAGTCATTATTTGTTTAAAATAATTTTGTTTCGTTTCTCAGTAGAAATATTTGCGTTTCGTTTCGACTAATATTAGTTACATAAACAACAAGTTTTGTCTTTGCATTTGACTCTTATTTAGATTTGCAAATCAAATACAAAATGCTATGCAATTGATATAAATATTTGAGTTCAAGACAACGCTTTTCCTATTAATTTATATCCGGAGCCAAAAGAAAATATTAGTTCTCTATTGAAGTGAAGAAATTTTGATTCAATAAGTAATTGCTTTTATAAACAAAAAGCTTTCAATGTATGAAAATATGTCAACGGATTGCATGAAAAATATGTTTGAGATGTTTGTCCGCCAAATAAATAATATTAAAATGATTTCGTGCTCTTAATTAACATTAAATTTTAGTATTTTTTCCTAATTTTTCTTTACTTATAATTTAATGTATTTTCCCTTTTCTTCAATCTTTTTATGTGAACCGCATTTTATAGTTATTTCAAAGAAGTCTTCGACGAAGAAAAAGAAGTAAAAACTAATAATCAGTATTAGTCTTGAAATTATATATTCAATGAGGAGATACCTCTCACAGCACAACCAGTTTTGTTGTTTTTTTGGCGTTCTCTCTGTCCAAATGTATTCTCAATTTCTATTAACAATTTCAAAACACTAATGGATTCTCTATTTTATGATAGCTTTTATCATAATTTCAAATCTAAAGTTGTCTAGCAATCTATGGTATCGGAGTTTGGTAGAAAAAACTCAGAATTTTTTTCCCAAACTCAAGAATTGCTCACAAATTTTGCTGATATCAGAGACAGAAAAATATAATTTGAGTGAAATATACTGAGAGAAAGCAAAAGTGGAATCAAATGCATCGAAAAAACTATTTTATGATTATTTGGAGTCTCTTTGAAAGAGAAAATAAGAGAAAATTTCTTTATAAGTATAGCCTTAATATTGTATTGAATTTTTAAAGTTAACTATTTTTTGTCTGCGGAGTCAAAATTACATCCCTTAATAACTATTCAGTCAGGATGTGAGCCGCCATCAAATGCCATAACCTATTATTATATATATTTTTTCGACTCACTCTTCTCTCTCTCATTCTGTTCAATGTCTGTGCAGACAATTCGCAAAACATCTATTTTGCCGTTTCTTTCTTTATTTGTTTCGGTCGAAAGCATTATTATTCAACTATATATTGAAGACCAATAAGAGGAACGGTTCATGTCTGGCGCTCACGATTTTTTTGTTTCACTTTTGGTCCCTGTAATCAAAGCCCGCACCAAATCATTATTCTTTGGCTTTTGGTTGGAACTGCTATCATATTATCACTGATACACATGTTATGCAGTGCTCTTATACAAGTGAAATCTGCACCGGTATATACATTAACTGCGAGTAAATTACTATTGCATCGCATATTTAGATGTTTGGCCCCTTCTTTAGCTCTATTTTGACTCTAATTTCCCAACAATTCTATCAAAATTGAGTTTTAAACGCAAACAAAGTTTTATAACAAATGACATAAAATGCAAATTCATATGAAATACAAATAAAATATTGGATTTTCTGACAAATATAATAAAAGTTTTATACATACCATAGGATGTGGTGAAGAGGATAATAAAATTGACAAGAGCTAAGATGAAATTGTTGTTGAATTCCATGATTATCAAGATCAACTACTCGATATTCAAGTTATCTATCAGAATTACTGTTTGATAGTTGAATCTCTTTTTGATAGTCAAATAGAAATATGCAATAAATTTAAGTCCATTTCATTAGATTTGGTGTTTGGTTTGAAAACAAAACTTCAAAACATAAATATTTCAAAACTGGTCTTAAATGTGGTTTAGTTGGAAACGATAGCCTAAAACAACGGACAGCCTTCTCGTGATCACCACAATAAACAAACTGAACAGAACTGACGAACGAAGTTCTGAAACGAGTGCTCAGAACTGGCAGTCAGTGCTGGCAGTACTCACTTTTAAAACAGACACGAGAAACGAGTGCGAGAGAGATAGAGGGAGAGCCACTGATTCAGGGATAGAATGGGCGCTTGTAATCAGATTGTGCCCCAAGGCCTGGCACTTTAGAGAGCTCCGATTGGCTTAATGGCATCTCCACCAGAGATACAGGCAAAGAACCGGCGCCACTGCTCTTTGCATACTGTAATTTTGGGAATTTTATCTCATGTCTCCATCATTAGCGCTATACTAATGTTTAGACTAAAGTACGCGTTTCGGGACTCAACTCAATATTAGTCACAATATTATTATTGCATTTCGTTTCGATTTTTTCTCTAATTTTCAGTTTCATACAAAATTCAGACCACAATTCAAAAACGATTTGCGTTATTGTCTCACATTTGCATTCAATTCAGTTTTCCCTTCAAATTAATGCTTTCAAACTTTTTTTTTGGTTTATTTTTGGTTGCATTTCATTCGTAGGAATTGTAAGAATTTCTTGGTTTTTAAATTCTCCTCAAAAGAGTTGAATGAATGATATTCTTAACAATAATTAATTCGTTGTTTTAATTAATGAGTTAGTCATTAAAAAAAGTTGTAAAATGTTTGTTGAATTATACACAAGATATCACTCATTATGTACTTGGGAATTGATGAGTTCATATGTTACGGTAATTATATTTTCCGGTGCGGGACTCGTGTCTGGACTTCATGGGTTTTAAACCGCGTTTCCCTCACATTAGACTCTGAGCGCACAGATATTGTCAACTCTAGCGTTAAGTGCAACCAAACTCGCATTTAAGTCGAAGCACTGCCTGAGTTCACAGCACAGCCTTTGAGTCGGTCTTCCGATTCGGGGGTATTTCAGTCTTATATTGCTTTTACTGCGATTATTATCAAAATCTCTGCAAACCTCCAATAAAAGTAATTTTTAGTGAAAAATAAAATTTCAAAATTGACTTCAATTGAAAGATACGACTGAAGCCAAAGAGAAAAAGCTTTTTCAAAATCATTAAATGCGAGCAAAAGTATGATTACATACTTGGCTTAACTCATAACAGAGACGGAGATAATGAGCCATAAAACCAATCATTGGTTCCGATATACATATAAATAAGAGATAAAATTATTTTTTCTTATTTTTATATTGAAATTCCGAAATAAAATGTAATTTAATATCAGTTTTTGCTTTTCGTTCGCTTTTTTTGTTTATATAAAACAGATATAAAATCTTAAAGAAAAAAGTTTTGAAACTTAAGTCTCTTTACTCTAACTTTACTTTACTTTATGTTCTAATCGATAACGACTGACGACTGACTGACTGCTCACTCAATTAAATATACTTTTGGATTATCGCAAAATTCAATAATTCAAGAAATAAACTAAAAAAGTCGTTCAAAAGAGTTGTTTACAGAGAAGAACAAAAAGGAAATTCAATTCCCGATCGTCTGAAAGACTAATAAAAGTTTTAAGAATTATATTATATTTTTGCGGAGTTTTTAGTTTTGATTTCGATTATCATCTCTTTTTGGCGACTATTTGTGCGGAAAACATCTGCCGTTGCCTTCAGTTGGAGGCAGTTGTCAGTGAAAAGTGTTTGTCGTCTAGTCGTCGGTCGTCTCTGTTGTCGACGCGCTATCGACGGCTATTCAGACCCCAAAAACAACTAATTATATACACAACTATTCATACATTACTTATATCTAACATTGAGTTCAATGCAATCTTCTTATCTGTTCGAGACTTTCCTTTCATGACTGCAACCGATAACTGATAACTAAATAATTATAAAAACTTTTGACAGAAGAAGAAAAGTCTGCAAAACTATTATCCATTGACTTAAATGGAGTTTTCATCACATTTTTAGCGTCACTTTCATAAGAACTGCAATTAATCAACGCTTGAAAGCTATGCAAAAAAATTATGAAATTTATCGATATTTGATTCAAACCTTGAAATTAAAATATTTATTACATTTTAGTAATATTTTTATCGAAGATTTTAATTAGTTTTTCATCAAAGGGTATAAAAAACAAAAACTTATTTTTTTCGATAAAAAGTTTTGATTAAACTATTGATTAAATTTCAATCAATAGATGTCTCTTAATATCAATAATATTAAAGTCAACAAAAGTTCATTTTAATATCAAATTTCAAGAAAATTCGGCTGATTTTTGTCCCCTTTTGGGATAATTTAAGGTTTTTCCATTCAAACCTGTCATAACTTATAAGGCCTATGACTTATCCCTCAATTTATTGTAACGTTTGTTTTGAAGATGTTTTCATTGAAATTGTTTGATTCATAAGCGACGTTATATTATGTAAAAGTGAATGAACTGAAATGAATGGCAAATTGGTATACAATTCATTGGAGGGTTGCTTTAAAAGTGTACTTTTATTGTAATATTATTTATGTTTGAAAACTAAAGTATTTTATGTCAAGTCATGCCTCGTATGACATAATAAAAGCCATAGTTTTGAATACGGCTTCAGATCATAAAAAATGGCGACCGCTATGATTGTCGACAAAAATGATGCCTTCGATAGACCGAAGAGTAACAGAAAGAACAATAAGTTTGTCGTCAATCACAACCAGAACAGTGAGTCCACTATCGACCCGTCCTTTTGAGGCTATTGTTGCCATAATTTTGTCGATCAAAACATATGATTTTTGTCTGTCATTCAAATGTCTGAAATGTCTTTGTTTTTGGTTTTAGACAAACCAAACGACGATCCGATGGAAGACGAAGACTCTGTCAGAGCTAAGGAGTCGACGATTATTGAAAAGGGTCTCGAAATGAGTCGGAACGGAAAGGCCGACGGTTTGGACTTCCATTTGTCACAACTTTTTCCTTTAAACTTATTTTTGATTTGTCTGCAGAGTTGGCAGAACTGATCCGAAGTGTTCGTCCCTTTTTGAACCAAATATCGAAAGCAAAAGCGGCAAAACTGGTTCGACAACTCGTAGACCTCTTTCTCGATATGGAGACAAAGACAGGACTCGAAGTGCAGTTATGTCTGGAGTGCATCGATTGGGCCAAACAGGAAAAGCGGACATTTCTCAGACAATCTTTGGAGTCGCGTCTCATTGCACTCTACTATGAGACCAAACTATACGACTCAGCCCTTCAGTTGGGATCACAACTTCTCAGAGAACTCAAGAAAATGGATGACAAGAACCTATTGGTTGAGGTCCAGCTCTTAGAGTCAAAGACATACCACGCACTCAGCAATTTGCCCAAAGCTAGGGCTGCGCTGACCAGTGCCCGAACTACAGCCAACGCGATATACTGTCCACCCAAACTTCAGGCGGCGCTCGACCTCCAGTCGGGTATTCTTCACGCGGCCGACGAACGAGACTTCAAAACTGCGTTCTCTTATTATTACGAAGCCTTCGAAGGTTACGATTCTGTGGACAATCCGAAGGCTGTCATTGCTCTCAAATATATGTTACTCTCGAAGATTATGCTTAATATGTATGCAAATCATTCATTCATTCCTTTGTCTCTTCCCTTTGTTTTGATTTTATTTGACATTTCCTTCCCTTTCATATCGTTTTCACATTTGATTTGTTTTTCGATCAAAAATATTCGATTTAATCAATGATTAGAGACTCAGAGGATGTCTTTCTTTTGACAGATCCCGTGATTTCGTGTTTATAGTTCATTATTTGAGTGGTTTTCTTGTTTTTCATATCTTAAGACGCATTGAAAGGAATGACGTAATCTTATGAACCCTTTTTGTCGCAAATATTTGGCTCAATATTGAAGTCATTTTTCTATTTTTATTTCATTTAAAACTCCGAAATCGTCTTAACTTTTAATTTAAATCAGATTTTATGGGAATTCTTCGGATTTTAGTACATAAGTGAAAGGATATCTACTTTTCTGCCACCACTTCACTAAATTTCGTTTAGTTCTATAGACAGTCAGTTATCTTCTGAGTGATAATTGTAAAGACTTCTAAATTTTGAACCAATTATTTGATCGAATTTTTAATCTGTTGTGATGTCTGTCCCACTGTTAGGCCGGAAGACGTACAGTCGATAACAATGGGAAAACTTGCGATGAAATACGCGGGAAAAGAAATCGATTCACTCAAAGCCATAGCAAAGTCCAGTCATAAGAGATCTTTGGCTGACTTTCAGGAGGCTCTCATAACATACAAAACAGAGTTAGTGGACGACCCCATAATCAACGCCCACCTCAAGGCATTGTATGATAATATGCTCGAACAGAACCTGTGCCGTATTATTGAACCCTACTCCAGGGTACAGGTATGTACTGTCAACCACTCCTTTAATTAATAGTTTTATTGATTGAATGTCTTATCTGATCCATAGGTGGATCACATCTCGAGTCTGATTCGGTTACCATTAGATACAGTGGAGAAGAAGTTATCGCAAATGATCCTGGATAAAAAGTTCAGTGGTATTCTAGATCAGGGAGAGGGTGTACTTATAATTTTTGAGGACAGTTCAACGGACAAGACATACGAATCGGCGTTAGAGACGCTTCAGTCGATGGGAAAAGTAGTCGATTCGTTGTATCAAAAGGCAAAAAAACTGTCTTAATATCCGACTAATATTTTCGCTTATATTCTATTTTTTCGTTTATTTTTCTCATTTCAAAGAACTGTTTATTATTATAACATCTTTTGAAACAAATCGAAAATTTTCTAATCAAATAAAAATTAACGAATTTTAGTATTTATTCGCATAAAAAGCATTCTTTTGTGTCTTTCCCTTCACTTTGTTTTGTTTGACATATTTTTGGACATTTAATGCCGTTGTTTAGGGATTTAAATGATTTTTTTTTTCTATTTTTGTCTCATTTTTTCAGGTATTTATCGTTTTATTGATTTTAATATTGATTTTTGGAAATGAGTTCCGAAAAAGTGATGAATTATTGAGTGTTTATGAAAGGCAACCCTCGTTTGCAATGGTTTTTTCAAACCAAAGCACGAAAAGTGACCAAAACTCTGCTCAAGCGATGACTGACTGTATAAACGAATGCAAATTTTGAAGGCCAGTAGTCAGTAGTCGCTCACAAATACATGTTTAATAGGATCACTCAAACAGCAAATTCCTTTCAATTCATTGTCATTTAGCTAATCGAATAGTCTTGGTCATACCAGGTTTCATGAGAAACCGACTTACTTTGAATTTAGAAGATCTGTTTGATCTCGAGGGGGGAGGGATTGCTTCAAGAGATGGAATGAAAGAGCCTGTAATAGACTATAATAGGCTTTACTTTTTTTTCTTTTTTTTATTAATAATTGCAATACTTCTCAGTTTTCTCCTGGTTTTCGACTTTATTAACTAGGATTTTGAGTCATTATTTGAAAGGTTTATCTGTTTATAATCTTTAATAATCGGAAATTGAACTTTTCTACTTAAACTTACTTGTTAAGTCGGTGTCAGAGGATTTAACCGTCAGAAGTTCTGACTCAGAACTCATGGATTCTTGGTATCAAATACCCAATCATTTAAAAATAGTGAATAAAAGTTCAATATCTTTGTTCTAAATTTACATTTTATTTCCAAATTGACCTTGTTATTTACAAATTCATTGCACTAAAGCCCGGCTCGATTTAGTTATTAAATGTAATTTTTGTTGAATACTGTTCAGCGGTAGTGATGTACAGTTGGGTTGCTTTCAATCAATCATTTAATACATAATTTAGACGACAATTAAATTAAACAAAATAATTGATTATTTAAACTGAAAATTAGGGAAAATTCCTTTGAATACACTTTAAAGGGATTAGTTCTTCACATAAGTAGTGAACAATCGATCAAAAAATATGAATTTTTATCCAACAAATAAAGTCTTATGTAATTTGTCAGCGATTTTATCCAAAATAAAGCATATTTTGCAGTCATATTGAATACACTTTCAATGTTTTGTTCGATTCATATATTATTTGAAATTAATTACTTTATATAATATATTACTTAATGGAAATTCATATAAATGTAATTAATATTCAATCAAGGTCTTTCTGCCGAATCTTATGTAACGGAATATAATGAGAAACCATAGAAAGGAATGCATTTATCGGCTATGGATCAGAATTGAGAAGAAGTAGGTTTTCATTGTTGCAAAAACAGTGAAATTCATACTATTTTTGAATTTATTTTTAGAAATATTTCTATAGAAATGTTGTGAAAAATAATTTAAATGAAAGCAAACCTAAAAATGTTTTAAAATTTTTTTTCATTTCGAAATATTATTTGTTTAGTGAAATTCACACAAAAATAGTTTGAATTTTCACTGAAAAGTGATGGAAATTTCATAATACTTTTGTTGTAAAACTCTTGACATCAGAATTTTTGAATACTCCGTAATTTAGTCACAAAATGAGAGCTAATCTAAACTAATGTCAGAATTTTGTGATAATTATCTGTATTTTGGCCATAGAGTAGAGAACTGCTTAACTCTCATAGGAATAGCCATTACATCAGTGCTTTTGCTGTTAATTATATTCGTATGGGTTTCTGGCCTTTACATGACTGTCCAGTGTCTATAATCAGTCATTTTATTAGTAAAGTCGTGTCTTAATGTTCAGTCATTGGTCTATTGATCCTTAATGTTATATCAAAGTATTGGCCAAACTCTAGCTCTTTGTTATTGATTCAGATTTACATTAATGTCAATAGTTTTTATCAAATGATAAATTGCAGCCAAAACTGGTCGCACATCTATTCAATGATTCAGTGGAACAGTCGTTACCACTCTTTATGTCAGGTCATTTCTCTACTGATTTTACTCAATTTCTGCTGAATTTTTCAATTATTCATTTGTGAACTCTCTCCACATGTAGTGACTAAAGTAAAGGCATCAAAAGGAGAGAGAGAGAGAGAGAGAGAGAGAGAGAGAGAGAGAGAGAGAGAGAGAGAGAGAGAAGTGATTCGTTACAGAAAGGAAGGCTATATCTCCTATACTTTATATCCTCCGCGGATGAGACTAACGATCGATAACACGAATGAATTATTAGTTATATTTTTGAACATTCATTTGATAGAATGAAGTTTACATTTTGAGTATTAATTTTCAGATCAATTTGAATGAAGACAATCTTCAAAAGTTTGATATTTGATAAGATATATAAGACTTATGTAGGCAATATTTCTTAGAACACACAAATCCCTTCTAGCTTCCAGATTGTTCTTGCATCAATTCTAATAGAATTTGATTAAATGACACAAATGTGGGCTCATTCTTATTGTGCTGTTTGGATGTTATGCCTATAAATACTTTTTGTATGAATTTATATGAAAAACGTAAATAACGGATGAATTATTCGGGGAATCTGTCGATATTATTAAGAAATGAATGACTAAAAAAGGTCCTACGCGATTTATGCTTAATTGAATCCGGTTGAAATGGAGGCTTAATTGCTCTAATTTTTGTCAAATGACACGATTTGAGTAAATAATGTGATTTTGACGTAAATCTCAACTAATAGTCATTTTGGTATTTGTTTTACTTATAATCTTGAAAAATATTCTGCCCTCTAATTGAGTAAATTCTACAGAATTTTGTCCATAAATAAAATTTCTGATATTTTTATGTTCAGACAATTTGATTATTTGAAAAAAATGATGTAAAAGAGTAATATGTTATGCATTTTGTTAATGTTTTTCATACAAATGACTGAATGAATGAAAATTAAAGTCAGTTATTCTGTTTGTTTGCGAATAATTCAAATAATACATTCAAAGGTACTTTCATTGAATTGTAGATTTGAGAGCAAACAATTACAAAGGTCTTTTTAGTATTAATCTTCTTAAGTAAGATAAATATGTTTTCAAAAGCCATTAGAGTTCTTAAGACTCGGAGAAAAAATTAGTTTCCGGTTCTGTTGTGACTGTTTTTCTAGATTTTTGAGAACCTATTTTCAAATCGATTTTGTGTTTCGACACAATTCTGAGACACAATTGAAGTGTTGTTAATATGACTGCAAATACTTGAATACAAACTGTGTTTTGTTTGTATTATTTGTGGCTTCGGTTTAACGAATTGTCTACAATATTATGTCTAAAAAATATATTAATAAAAACAATAACTGTTTTCGAAGCGAAAATAATTTGTTAACAACAGAGAGAATACAAGAGAATTGGTTTTTGTTTAATACTTTTTTCACACTTATATACCATCACATGAAATGTCAGAAAATCATAACTTTTTTCATTCTGTGCTTTTAAATTAAAAAGTGTTAAGAATTGGCTTTTCATTAAAAGCGATTTTTACAATAATTAGTTTTTGTTTGAATCTATAGTACTCTCAGTAATAATAATAATGATAATAATTTTAATCCTTTTTTATAATACAATATTTAAGTAGGTATTGGCCGCAAAAGAATTATAATCTTTCAGAATTTTCTTCAAAGAATAATTCTTAGTAATGAATAAAATATTTTTCTTGTGTGAAATATATTAAAATTGAATCAAAATACTAGTTATTAATGACTAAACAAATATCTATACAATAATTTTACGCACATTTGTTATTCAAACACAAAATAAAAGATTACATCAGATTTGACCGAAGAAAATGTTATGAAATCTTTTTTAGACTCAGAATAAATAGTTTTAAGAATGAATATTTTACTATAAAAACATATCTCTATCTCTGGTTTTTAAAGTCATTTGTCTTTTTTACTCCTCACATATAATGAGATAAGAAATGAATTGTCTTTTTGTTGAAATAGTCATTCAGTATAAATCTAGTGAAACTAATTACTAAACAATTTTTTGTTATCTTAACACAATTTGTATTAAAAGGAATGCGTTTGAAAAACACAAGAATTGAAAACATTTTCTTAAAATTATTTGTATTGCATTCGAGTTAATAATTGAGTTTTAAATACAAAAAGAGGTTTTCTGTAAATACGTGCGAATAAACAATTTGAATGTTTGCGTGGATCAGACCCTAACAAAGACCTATCACTGGTTTCTATGAGCGAATATCTGTCTGTCTTTCCTATCGATCGGCCCTTCAATTCATATGAGAACTATATTCTGTTCTCAATTTGAGAAACAGAAAATGTTTTCGTCAAATATAGAGAAACAAATTGTAATCAAAATTCAATAATAGATGAAATGGTTGTTTAGAATTGGGTTTAATTTGTTATTATTTTTGTTTTTGACTTAAGTTGTGTTTAATATCCAGAACATTCTTATAATCCGAAAGACATTCAGATTTTAATACAATTATTTGTTTGTGTTTTACTTGTCTTTCAGAGCTGTTCCCAAAAATGCTGTTTTTATGGCAGACAATAACACTGTAATGTGATGTGTCGTTAGGTCTTCAGAAGAACAAACAGTGATCGGCCGATAAGTTCGTAAAAGGGAGTTCATAACAATCAGTAATTCCTTATTCCGCGCTCTCCTTCTGCCTGTTCTGTGCTAATCATAAATTGGTTTTCAAAATCTTCGTCCAACGGTTTGAGAGACGAATGAACCGTAAAATGGATGTAATAGAAAAATAGTGGTCACACACATCGTATACATTGATCCTCGCCTTTAGATATTTGATTGGATGACTCACTACTGAACATACGGTCAAAACTTAACGCAATTTTTAGTATAGAAGTCGAAGTAGTGGTCGAAAGACTCAATACAATTGTGTTTCTCATTTGAATTAACGAATCAAATCTTAAGGCTTTTGTTTTGGAGGCAATTGATTGCTTTAAATGCATCGATCACTTAGTTTTTTGGACATACATTGAATGGAGAGTCAGTGCGCACTCATATGGTTAGTATCACAACAGTTTGAAATAGGAATTACAGACAACTCATTAAAATGGATTTGTGTTCATTTGGATGCGTCTCCGAAAACAATTATTTCTCTTTAAGTCTTTTTTGTTGGATCCGTTCGTTTGCCAATTAGACCATCGCATTATGTGAAGGGAATGTCGTAATAAGAAGCGAAACAAATGCGAATAATAGTTGCAAGAGCAATATACAGGGCAATTTTACATTCGAATATAGAATAATTTTATGTTAACATCACTAAAGAGTACTGTTGTGTACGTATTTTCACTTGTTTTTGAGCTCTTCTATAGTTTTTTTTAATAATTTTAATCAATAATAATATAATATTAATAACTATTGTAATAATAAATTTAAAATCTATTATTTGGCATCAAATTAATCACACCTTTCGGCGGCTTTTTGTAAAAATTTGTGTTTTGTTTTTTGTCTTTACTTTTGAACTCTTCTTCACATTTTCATTGATAATTAAACTCAAGATTTTCAACAATTGTTTGTTTTCTTTCTTTTCTGAATTTGTATTACTTTTTATAACACACTTTTGGCTTTTATTTCATTGAAATGTTTTTTTTTGTGTTTTTTGAATGTTTTGAAATATCATTGACTAAAATCTGACTAATGGTTAACCACTAACCGCTGGTAACACTTGACATCCCTTGAGTTCAGTGAAGATTTCGGTGAAAAAAGCCGGTTCACTATTGATTCGTAGCATTTTACTACTGAGCAGGTTAATTATGAAAAGCGAACGGTTCCAGAACTTGTCGCGGCTCTCGTTCTCAACGAGAAATGGCTTCAATGGATATGAGATTTCGTTCCCCATATATGCGTAGCTCAGGTAAAGGCAAGTGAGGACTACTGCCTGTAATTCTTTCTCGTTGTCGACGTCCTCTTTAACCAATTCCCGTAAAAGCATATACAAGAAGACAACATTTGCCGGGTTTATGAATGCAATGTCCTATTGGGGAGAGAATTCATTTAGGAGTCCATTTCATACATGTGTCCAGAATTTCAATTTCCTTAAAATGGGTTCTTCTTTGTATTGAAACAGATAATGAAGTAATAAATCTAAGGCCTAAACATTACTATAATTGTGTTAGTATTGCTAAATACCAGACCAGCATTGACTCGATTACCGGTCCCACTGGTACCGACAGATCAGTTCTTGTATTGTACAGAAAGTCTACTCAAACTAATTGTTTTCTTATGTTTTACTTGTATTGTATGGTAAGAACAGAATCGAAACAAATGAAAGCAAATTCAGTGTTTGTGTCCAACAAATATTGAAGAGATGCTTACCTGCCAGCCCTGCAACAGAAGCGATCTGTCAACAGCTCTCAGCCATATGACGGCGTCTCCCGACTGAAAGTTTTTCAATTTATGGCATTTCTTCTGCAGGAAATCACCCAAACATCTCAATAGCTCGGAAGTGGACGCCTACATAAAGAATAAGATTGTTAAGACCCATCTATTTGCCATTTTGAACATGGTATCGATTGGATCTCAAAGCTATGGTGATGTGCGCTCTCTATTGATCAGCACATAATCGCTGATTGATTGTGAATCTATTGAATGATGTCGTTTTGATTAATGACAGTTTCACTCATTTTATTAATTGTTCCCATATTTCGGTTCTCAAGATATGTTTGTTTTACGTTCAAATGAGTCGTGCATTTGACGTGCATTTCATGTTCCGAGTCTTTGCTGTATTTCCCGTTGAAAGCATTCAATCATTTATGAATCATTTAATAGACAATTGTATTCCAGTTAAGTAGGGAATAGCAGGGAATGGTTTGGTCTTTGAAGAAGAATAGATATACGAACCTCTTGTTTCTCTTATTTTTCATATCATATGTATTCTGGGATTTATAGCCCTTTGAATAATAGATAGGTTCAGAACAAAATCGTATCTTATATTTGAATATACTTTTTCGTTATCACAAGTGCTGTATATTTGCTATTATTTTGGTCTTTATTTCTAATGAAAGTGTGTTTTCCTAGAAAACAGAGTTACTAAGAAAAAAACTGAACTCAAATAAGAGAAAGGAATGAAATGATTGCCATTTTCTAAATTGAATTGTGAATCAATATGTGGGTAACAAATAATTTTCTCGCAATTCTCTCTGGTATTTCTTCATCTGCCAAACATTTCATATCTAATTACATGAAAATCTCTGACTAATCGCTCATTTTTAATGTTGTTAACCAAGAAGTTTAAGTCGCCGACCGGTATATTCAAGAATATGCTTTTGTTTCTTACATAACTGATATGTTATGTAATCGCATCTGTTTTTTATATATTTTATCCCAAAAGCTAATAAAAGTTGAATTTAATCTTTGAAAGACTCGTCTTATTTAGAGATTAGGGTTTAATATGAAATGAATGAAAAGTTCATTGAATAGATTGAAAACAAAATGAAACAAATGTCAGAACTTAATTGAATTCAATTCAATTGACTCATGTATTCAATGAATTAATCGATTGAATCAAAACACAGAAAGCTTTCGAAAGACGAATAAAAGATATTTGAACGAAGAAATTGGTGCCGACTTTGATGTCATAATTCTTTGTTAAGTTCTATTTTTATCAATTAAAAGCACCATTCAATTAGTTGCTAACTCATTTCTACATCCAATACAGTTAATACTCAGATTTCATGTAATTTTTGCATCAGATTTGATGCTGGAATCGATTCAATTCTAGAAAAATAAGAACTTATATCGAATTTCTTCGTTATTTATCCCTTGGTTTTCTTTTTTATCTTTTTTTCAAATATATGTTCGTAATAATAAAAGTAATAAAAATAAAATGAATGGTAATAACAATTAAGAGAATATGGCTTAACATCTATTCTGATGGGTTATTGATATTTTGAACCAATCATTCAAATATTGAACTCAACGTAATGTAAATTACGTTAAAAAGCTTTTATACTAATGCATGAAATGAAGACTTGAATGAAGAGCACAGAGAGTAGAGTAGAGCACATCATAACTAATGTATTGCTTACTAAGCTTTTCAATTGGTTTTGATGTTTGATATTAAATGTTGACTAAACAATATTTGACTATTGACTCACTTGAATGACGGTTTTCCTCTGATTGCTGGTCGGACTGACTTGTGTAGAGACGGCAGAAACACTATTGGTTAGAGTAATACCATTCTTGAGGCCAGTGGTGAATCCATTACACGACGGCCTAATGGAGTTCTTCGACAGCAATATCGTTGGCTTTGGTGGCAGAGGTGGTGCTACCGGTTTATCACCAATGACCTGGTGCTGACTTGGCGCTTGACATACATCTTTGTTAATATTCTTGACTAATTCAATGTTGTTTGTAGTGATTCCTTGCTTCAAATTATAACAGGAGAGAGACTTTTGAATATTCTTATTATTATTATCGCAATAATTGTTAATCGATTCTAACGGTTGTCTATTATTATTGATATTTTGTTGTTGTAATTGATTCTTGTTTTTCTCTAATTTCTTCTTTTCTCTATTGATATTGAAATGACGGCCCAAATGCAGTGCATTTATGAAACCCAATGACTTCTTGAGTCCGCCGTGACTTTGGTTATTATGATTACTATTATTATTTGTTACGATATTATGCGAGTGGTTATGATTGAAGACATTCTTATTATTCTCAATATTAGAGGCAAACGAATTGTTTTTATCCTTATTCTTAACATTATTCAGATGTTCCGTATAATTAAATGCATTCAAATTGAAGCCATTATTAGCCTCTATCGTCGAATCGTTATACATAACGATTTTGCGATCTCGCGGTGATATACTCAATACTGTGCCCATCGTTCCGGTGCTCTCAGATCGTCAGATTCAATATTAACATAAATAACAGATAATGTGGTCTTTTTGTACTCTTCCGATATATCACGGATTAGATGAGCAGAGAAATAGCGTAAAGATTTCAAGCCTTTTCAGAAGCACTACTACTGTAAGATGGCTTCCACTCAAGTCATGCAAGTCTTGTGCTTAAGTATACTTTACACTGATTTTGAAGTCAACGTTCAGATTTGACTTCCAAATTGAAAACTTACTTTACTAGATGTGAATTGCACTCAACCATTGATTAACACAATTATCAACAGAAAGACTAGTTTTTAGAAAATACGAATTTAATAAAAATAATTATCAAACAAACGACAGATACGAGTATTGAATGTAATAATAGTTATACAAAATTAAGAGCACAACAAATAAAGAGATCACATAAAATGGTTTTCGTTTTCAGTTCTCGACTTCAAGATATGAGAAGTGACTCCTCGTCTGATGACTCATCCCTTGCTCTCAATCGATGCAGTCGTCGATTCATTAGACGTCGAAAAAACGACTCGAAAACGGAGAGAATCGAGTGAATGAATGTGGAGGAGAACACCGCCGATCACTATAGCAATGGTAGTGTTTGGCCGTTAAGGATATGTTGGTCGCACAGAGTCGCACAGCGCATACATACAAGAGTAGTAACAGTCGTATAGAGAGAACGATATTTCGATCGAAATATCATTTATGCGTTTCTTCTTTGCCAAACACCAGTTTCTTCAGCGCTCGGATCACACAAAATGGGATTTACACTGAATTGGGTGAACAGTCTCTCATAGCAACGCACAGACAGATCGATATTCGGCCACTACTTCTGTACTGTCATATAAATGGGTGAAAAAGAATTTGTATGAAAAATACAAATCAGACATAAAAAGCAAAATTAAAATATTATATTATTCTCACTTCAAATGAATATGATTTCCGATAAAATTGTTTTTTCTCAAAGAACTCATAGGAAATCATTTTTCATTAGGTTTTTATGAATCCATTTACAGCCTGTGCTCTATCTTTTCATTCATCACTATTTGACCCCATATTCTGTTTGAAATTCCTTTAGAGTAGAGCCTAAATGAAGTCATTTTTATGTTTTCATTCCATTGAAAAAAGTCTCAAAGACTTAAATTGAAAACATTTTTGCTTTTGTTTGCAATTCTTCTCTAAAGAATTTGAAGGACTTTAGTCACGAATCTCATTATTTTTGTTCATTTGAACGAAACAATTGAAAGCGAAAAAAATTAATTAAAAAACCCATTGGTTTCCTACACGTGAATATTTTCCTCTGTTTTTGCATTAATATCCGCTATTACTTGATATTAACTGAAATTAGTTAACAAATTAGTTGACTGTTCAAAATATTCTGTGCTTTGAGAGTCAATAAATTTATGAAATGCTTTAATGGGTATAAAACAAAATCACATTATAGTCATATAGACATTTCATTTACATATTCTGGTCTATAAACAAGAAATGAAAAATCGGTCGAAGCTCTTAATGAGACTCTGGTATATACACCTGTATTCTGACTGCTATTAAAAAGGCGGTTCACGTCTTTGGCAAACCTTGAAAGTCAACCAAACATTAGTCTCAGATCTAATCCGATTAATAATTAATGAATTGAAGTGTTTTTTCATTTGAATAAAACGCCAAACAAATGGTTTCGACTTTGAAAATGTCATTAAATTATTAATTAGTTTTTTATTTGCTTTAAATCAACGCTTTATTTAAATAGTTTATGATTTGATTAAATAAATTTATTAAACAAACAACGAATTGGTGGCCGAAACATATGATTGAAGATAGATATCACTCAACGGATCCCAAATATAAGGACAGAAGGAATTATATTTCTGGTGATGTTTTAGGCTTAATATCATCAATAGCTTCCTCAGTGATAACTCTTAAGTAATTCAGTTTCTGAAAGTGTTATATTCACAACACATCCAGACTTATGGTGTATATGAACTGATCGAATGGCACAATGAATGGGTTTGTCATTTCCGTTCCCGTTCTTTCAATCTTTGGCCGTATATTTCATAATCTCGTTGATAGCCAACGGGGGAACTCATATCAAATCTCTGAGGATTAGAAGGTTCTTAAGACAGTTATTCCTAAAACAAGAGTTTTTGACAGTTGATCAGTAAAGAGGATCACTTAAGTAATTGATTCATTGCTCGATTAATTATTCAAATAAATTCCTTGCTCCTTTATCTACAATCTATGTATAATTCATTGAATGCAAATTTTAGTTCTTCTAAGATCTGATGATTATCTAAAAGATACTTTGAAACCCTGACCATCACCGAATATCTCTATACTATAACTAGAATAATTGAACATCAAATCAATAAGAAATGAGCATTCTCACTTCTCACTAAACAATTTCATCATATTTTCTATCCTTCTATGCTTTATATTCCTTTTCAGTGCTCTATATTAAAGGCCTCACTCATACTGTATGAGTCATACATAGGGCTGCCAGACGTCCAGTTTTGGACTGGATTGTCAAGTTTTCTTAGTGAGCAGACAGTGTCCAGTGCAGGGTA
>JAQFXL010000065.1:0-37065 GCA_034693445.1 Edwardzetes edwardsi | reverse complement strand
AGAAATGGCAGAAATGGATAAAACTTTGATTCAGAACTCATTCAATATTTTGCGAAAAGTTTTTCAAAAAACGTGAATAAGTTTTAATAAAATGTATTGTTTTTCAACTTTTTTATTGCTTTTACCGATTCATATATGAAAGGAATGTTAAAAATTTGAATAATTAATTAAATTTGAATAAAATTCAATTTGATTTGATCGAGGAATAAATTATTGAAAGAGTATTTGAAAGGTGTGACCAATCAGTGATCAAACAATTTCGACAAAAATGGCTGAAATGTGACGAAACATACAAACTATGATTTTTACAATTTTTATAATTAAGTAATTTTTTATTAAATTTTTCTAATTGTTTAAAAGGTTTGTCATTGAATTTAATCGATAATCAAAGAGATAAGCCATCGATTCAATGCTTTTGAAGACCATTTCAATGATTGAGTTGTCATCGAAAGTGTCATTCAATTCAATTGAATGTAAATAAAAGTGTTTGACATTCACTTTGACTTCACTTTATTGACATTTTTTGTCTTTAAATTCAAGTCAAATGATTTGAAAATCAATTTATTTGACATCAAATTAATCAGTTTTTCATTGTTTTTGTCCAAAAAATATTTGTTCCCAACTTTTGTTCAAATTTAGAGAATTTTTTTTACTTTTAAATAAGTCTTATCTGAAATGTTATCAACAAATCAACAGATTTTGTAAACATTTTCCTCTCAAAACTTAATTACGATTTCAGGGATTTTTCACATTTTTTTTCATTATTAATCATTTTTTAATTAATTGAAGTCTAATCCATAAATCAATTATTTTATATCAAAGTATTAATCATTTAATTTTATTTTGATTTTATTGTCTTTTTGTTTAATTTTATTTATATTTCATTTGTTTTTCAGTTTATTTATTTTTATAATCAAAAATGGATTCAATTAATGATCAAAACCGAAGACAACGACTGACTGAACTCGAAGAACACATTCTTAACCATAAGTCAGAGCTCAGTGTCGATGGATTACTGGTTTGTAATTTTGATAATTTGAAAAAATTGGTTTTCAATTGTCTTGTAATTAGGATTGCGTTCAGGCGTTGGTCACAGATTGCAATCACCCGGCCTTAAGACGACTTAAAAATATCGACGCATTTCTACAAAAATGTAATTAAATTAACGCTTTGTTTGCATTTTCACTGATTATTGGTTTTGTGCCAAAAGATGAGAAATCGAGTCATTTGATTATCGACTGTCGTACGAAACCCGAAGACTTTTCTGTGATTAAAATTATCGGTAAATTTTTCTACAATTGAGAGATATTAAGACTAATTGAATCGACGAATGACAGGTCGCGGAGCTTTCGGTGAAGTGCAGTTAGTGCGACACAAGTCTACAAAACAGGTCTATGCAATGAAACTGCTCTCCAAATTCGAAATGATTAAGCGATCTGACTCTGCCTTCTTCTGGGAGGAGCGGTTCATAATGGCCCATGCTAACACTGACTGGATTGTGAAGGTATGACAATTGTTAGTTTGTGACCACCGATGGACTAATGTGTCGACACATTACAGCTTCACTTCGCCTTTCAAAACAGTCGGCACTTATATATGGTAATGGATTATATGCCGGGCGGAGATCTGGTCAACCTTATGAGCAATTATGATGTGCCCGAAAAGTGGGCCCAATTCTATTGCGCGGAAGTTGTGTTAGCAGTCGATTCAATACATTCGATGGGTTTCGTCCACAGAGACGTCAAACCCGACAATATGTTACTCGACAGAAGGGGTCACTTAAAACTGGCCGACTTCGGCACCTGTATGAAAATGGACGCCGACGGACTCGTCAGGAGTGACACCGCTGTCGGTACTCCTGATTACATATCTCCAGAAGTTTTGAAATCTCAGGGCGGAGAGGGTTGTTATGGCAGAGAATGGTATTAATTCAAGTGATTACTGTTTAGCTTAATATCTAATTTGGATTCGATTCAAGTGATTACTGGTCTATCGGAGTATTTCTTTACGAAATGCTTGTGGGGGACACCCCTTTCTACGCGGACTCTTTGGTTGGCACTTACGGCAAAATAATGGATCACAAGAATTCTCTTCATTTTCCAGAAGATGTGGACATTTCGAACGAAGCGCGTCATCTGATCTGTTCGTTCTTAACGGACAGATCGCAACGATTGGGTCGCAATGGTGTGAATGAAATCAAACGGCACCCTTTCTTCGCCAATGACCAGTGGTCTTTTGATAATATAAGAGAATGTATGGAATGCCTCATTTATTTTGTTGTTATTTATTCTTGATGAATGTAAATGCAGGCGTTCCTCCGGTTGTTCCCGAACTGATCAGTGATGACGATACCAGTAATTTCGATATTATTGAAAAAGATGACGCAACAGAAGAAAGCTTTCCCGTTCCCAAAGCCTTTGCCGGCAATAATATGCCTTTTGTTGGATTCACATATTCGAGTGACTATCAGTTGTTATGCAAAGATAAAAACGATCGTAAAAGGAACGGCTCGATTGAGGTATTCCTCTTATGACCAATTAGTTTATGATTTCACTCTTAAGACTATTTTTATGACAAACTTTTTCACAAATATTTTGAATTTATTTTTCAATTCATTAAAAGCCGGAAAACGTTAAGAGAAAAATGGAAAAACTTGAGGACGAAGTCAGAAGAATTTCTGCCACCAATGAAGAACTGGATAACAAATATCGGTTAATATTCTTGTAATTCAGTCATTTGATTATTTATATTAATATAATTGGTTTCAGAATAACATTATCACAACTCGACAAACAAAGCGATAATTTAGTTGTCCTCAGATGTGAAAAGTTGGAACTCGAGAAGAGTCTCACTGTTATTAGACATGACCTCAAAGAGGTTCGTTTCAGAAAACTATTTGCTATCAAATAAATTTTCAATGGATTTGTTTCTCATTTTAGTCGCAACGAAAATATGAGTCCGAATGTGATATCCGGCGGAAAGTGGAGACAAAAGTGAGTGAATTGTGGGCTAAACTGGAACAGGAACAGAGTCTTCGGTCACAACTCACTCACACAACTCAACACACAAATGAAAAGTTTGCGGTTTTGGAGAAACAATTCGCAAATCTTTCGGAAAAACTCAAAACTGAATCTGAAAACGGAGTGAAACTCAAAAAACTGAACGCAGAGCTAACTATGAATTGCAATAATAAGGATAAACTGATCGATGAAATTAACCAAAAGATAGAAATGTTTCAAAGAGTAAACACAAGTCAAGCGCACGACATCTCTAACCTTCAAAAACAATTGGAAAAAGCGCACAACTCTTGGATCCAAATCAATGACAGAACACAGGATTTAGAAAGTATTGCATTATTTTCGTCTATTTTCAGTTTGTATTTATGACCTTTAATTTGAATTATTCTCATCTCAGGCCGTAAACAACTTATTCAGAATGAATTAGAAGAACTGAGGGAAAGGGAGGCCACAACTGCTATTCAAAATCAAAGGCTAACAGATTCCATTGTCGAACACGAAAAAGTATGTCTTCCGCTAATATTTGTGGTCAACATTGAAATCAATGAATTTTCTTCATTAATCTTTAGGACAGAGCAATGATTGCCTTAGAATTGAAAAATTTGCAGTTAAGGTTAGATCAGGAAACCAGTGCTCACGAGGAAGCCGTTGCCTCTTTCAATGCCGATAAGAAGCGCTCGTCAGAGACTCCGGACTTCGAGTCATTACAAGGTTTGAGACTTTGTTATGTCAAACATTTGTAACTATTTTTCAGTTTTTGTGTCAGCCCTTCAATCAAAGCTTAATGAAGAAAAGGCTTTGCGCCAAAAATTTGAGAGTCAGAGCCAAGAAAAGGAACGCCAGATATCGATGATTAATGTCGACTATCGACAACTTATGCAACAAATCCAAAAAATTGAAGGCGAGCTCAGACAGGAAACGGACAAAACAAAAGCACTTAAAGTACAATTAGATGAAGACGTCAACAAACGATCCCACTTACAGTTGGGTCTTAAGGAACAGACTGAAGAAATCATTAATTTGAGACAAAAAGAGATTAATCTCATCAAAGATTTGAATGAATTCAAAGAAAATAAGCGAAGAGTTGGCGAAGAATTGATGTTTTTGAAAAAGTATCGATTTTTCACAAATATTTCTATATTTATATTAATATTAATTTTGTTACCGATTTAAGCGCCCGATCTATGGATGAGTTGCAATTGAAAGAACTCCAGGACCAATTGGAAGCCGAACAATACTTCTCTTCGTTATACAAAACTCAAGTTAAAGAACTCAAAGAAGAACTCGAAGACAAACAGAAAGCCGTCAATGATTTAGAAGAAGAAAAGTATTTTAATTCAAAACTTATATATTTTTGAGACTTTAATTAATTTCTTTCAGGAGTAGTCTTCGCCATCAAATAGAGATTGCTTTGGCCAGAGCTGATACAGAGGCCATTGCCCGCCGACAGGTAGAGGAACTGACAGCAGATCTCGAAAAGGAAAAAGCCGTCCGAGAATTGGAGATCGAAGACAGCGAAAGGCGATTGCGCTCTGAATTGAATAATAAGGAGGAGATTATCAGTAGTTATGCCAAAAAAGAGAGCGAATACAACAAAACCCTTGAAATAATCACTAAAGAAAAGGAAGAGTTTTCTGCAAAAATACATCACATGAATCAGGGTTTGACTCCCCTTTCAATTTGTTTTCTTCAGATTGTCTTTAATTTGTTTTTGTTTAGAAATGAATAATTATATCAACCAATCGGTGCATAACGACAAAGTGGAACAGCTCTCTAAACAACTACAACAGGAAAAGCTTCTCAAACAACAGGTATTTTCACTGAAATATCTGTTAAACAAACCAAACATTTTCTAATTGTATTTGTCTTCAGGCGGTCAACAAATTAGCCGAAATTATGAACAGAAGAGACATGAATTTGAGCGGAAAGAAAAGCAAAGGAAGTTCTACTGACCTCAGACGCAAAGAAAAAGAGTGCCGTAGATTACAACAAGACTTGACTACAGTATGTTTAAGACATTCTTCCCTCTATTCTCTTCAATTAATCGTCTGTCTGTCCGATAGGAACGCGACAAATACAACCAAATGGTTGCTCGACTGCAGAATGAGTTGTCACAAATGCAGGCAATCCTTTATGATGAGAGTCAGCTCAAAGTCAAACTTCAGATGGAATTGGATTCAAAAGACGCCGAAATCGAACAATTGAGACAAAAACTACTTTTAAGGCATTCGGACGAACATATCATCAATTCTACGATCAAAGAGTTTGAGGCCAACGATATCGAAAATATCCGGTTAGAGGGATGGCTTTCCATTCCTAACAAACAGAACATCCGAAGGCACGGGTGGAGAAAGCAGTACGTCGTGGTCTCGAGTCGTAAAATCATATTCTATAACAGTGAAGCCGACAAAGCGAAGGCCGATCCCGCACTCATTCTCGACCTCAGGTATGACATAGTTTTTAGGAATTTCATTCAAACTCTTTCTTTTTTTCAGTAAATTATTTCACGTCCGGTCCGTCACTCAGGGTATACATTGACTCATATATTGTTGTTTCTCATCATTTTACTAATGATTCTTCATTTCAGGTGATGTTATCAGAGCTGACGCTAAAGAAATTCCGAGAATTTTTCAGGTAATTCAATATATTTTTCATTTTAAAACGAAACTAACGTTTGTACTGTTGTTTAGCTCTTATATGCGGGCGAAGGCGAGAGTCGCAAACCGGGAGACGTCACTCATCCGCCAGAAATACCTAAAGATGTAAAGAGTTTGACATTAATTGACATTCATTTCTGATTTATTGAATTACTGTAATAGCCGTCAACAGTGGAACATAAGGGACATGACTTGATTCCAATCAGTTATCATATGCCAACCACTTGTGAAGTCTGTCCTAAACCTCTGTGGCATATGTTTAAACCCCCGCCAGCTCTCGAATGTCGCCGTAAATACTTGTCTACTGTTTGTGACCACAATTTATTGATTTGGTCTGATTTTATACTCAGGTTGTCGAGTGAAAGTGCACAAGGAACATCTGGACAAAAAGGAAGAAATAATCGCACCTTGTAAAGTCAACTATGACCCCAATACCGCTAAAGAACTGCTTCTTTTGGCGGCGTCTCTCGAAGAACAACAACAATGGGTTAATAAATTGAGGAAAAAGATTGAGAAATGTGGTTATGCCGCTAATCAGGATTCAAAATCTCTTCGGTCTGTCATCCGTTCCCTCTTTTATTTCATTTATTCTTTCAATTGTTTTTATGGACAGGTCTTCGAGTATTCAGAATTTAGTGAAGTCGGCGTCAATGAAATCTTCGACATTACCTCCAATAGTGCCCAACAATAACAACAACAACAGCCGAAAATCTTAATCCAGTGCTGAGTGCCTTCGTATCAGTGATTTTGTATTTATTATTAAATTTAATCGAAAAATATTTTTATATTTATTTTATTTAAAGAATCCAATCATTTGCCAAATCTATTGTAATATCATTTAATTCTAAATATTTTTGTCTATTTGTGCCTTAAAACTGAATTATTGATACATTTTCTACAAATCGATTCGTTTTCACACTTTTCTTATTATTCATAACACATATCCTTATTATGACTGAAATAATGTTTCGACTCTTCCATCGCTTTCTATCTTAAAATTGACGTTTCAGTCAAATAATAGTCACAAAAATTGATGCAATTGTTATATAATTTCATTGTTTTGAAGCAATAAAATTCAAATTTATTTTAATATTTGATTTCTATATGAAAATGGGTTTTAAATAAATGACACGTTTTGTGACAATTAGACAAATGGTTAGCGAAAAAACTCACTAAACATTCAACAAGTGGTGGGTTTTTCCAACAAAAACAATCGTTATATACATTTAATTATTTGAGCCTAGAATAACCTAGTAGAAACAGAATTCAACCAAATTTCATCATATTATATCACAAAGTGTGCTAGATAGAAAAATTATGCTCTCAGTTAAAACTGATTGAAAATTTATTCATCTAATGGTTAAATGAGAAGCTATTAATGAGCATGCTAATTTTTCGATATAAATATTTGGGATTAGAAACTTCTTGGAAAATATTTTACAAATATATTGCAAGAGATGTCAGTATTTCGTTGAATGAGACAAATATTTTGAAACAGTTTTAGTGATTCAATGGTTGCAAAGCCTATGAAAAGGCATTCAATGAATACTTTCTTTAGTGACACTCCTATTAGTGAAACTCCAAAATAAGCCTCACTTTAATCAACATTTAATTAAATCACTAATTATTATATATTTTATATTTGTTTTAAATTTTTTTTATTAATTAAATAAAGTCTTAATTATTTGTTTTTATTTCCAGAAATAGTTTCAATTGTTTTAATAGATTTGTGCGAAAATCTGAGCAAATATTTGATCGAAGAAACAAATTATTGGTTTTATTTGTGTTTTCACTAAATATCGATATTTTAAAAACAATTGGATTTAAGCCAACAATTGATATATTTGCGAATAAAATGTTTCTGATAATAATCAAGATATGAATGGCATTTGATTGCATCGAAGCAATGGTTGCATTGTTTTCATTTGAATTGTTTTAATTGTAATTATCTTCCGTTGAATGCATTCATTCATTCCATTAGTTTTAATGCGAAATCATTTCTAATAATAAAACAAATTTTAATCAAAAACTAAACCGTTTTATAATATTTTGTTTGGAAATGAAATACAAATAACTGAAACATAATATGAGTTCTGAATTTGGTTCAAATTTGAGCCGAAATGAGACCCCAATTAACTGCTCAACACTTAAATATGCACCGAATGTGTCATCAAAAGAGTCGTCGTTGTCATCGGTCGGGTCGACAGCTGTCGGCACCACTAATGGCGTCACACAAAGCACTCAATCGCACAACAAGTCGTCGCCCAATAAATCAAATAGCAGTCGATTCTCAACTTTGGTCAGAATTTTTAAGCCCTGGAAGTGGAAGAGGAAGAAGAAGAGCGACAAATTCGAAAAGACTTCTAAAGGTTTTTGATTTGTTTTCAAACAATTTTGACGTTAATTATAATTAAATTCTTGGAATCGATAGCATTGGAAAGAAGAATATCAATGCGATCGACAAAAGCAGATCTAATACAACGCGGAGTTCTTTTACCAGAAAAAAGTATTCACTTTTTAATCACTTCTGTTGTTAACAAATATTTGTCTCAATCTTCAGACGATTCAAAAAACGAAGTCAACGCCAATTCAATGAATGGTTTGGCAAACAGTGAAGACAGACACTTGAGTTCGACCACAACTACAGCCATCACATCAGTCACTAGTTCTCAAACATCTGATTCCTCTTCAAATATAGTGTCGACGACATCCAAATCAGTGATTCATCCGATTTCATTGAGTGGTTATCTGAAGGGCGCGATCGCCACACCTCTGGTCGCAATCGCGAGGAATAATCAAAATTTTCTCAACTCATCCATCAATAGAAAAGTGAACGGAACGGACACTAATTCAGTGAATAATAGCGATAATAGGCTTAATATTGACGACAATAGTATTCATAAGAATACTAAAGGTTTGTGTGAATTGTTTTATCTCTTAATCTGTTTATAGGATTACCGATCGATTCAATGCTTATCTCTATTTGATTACTCCTTCAGAAACAATACATATAATTACGTCAACGACTGGTTCTTCGATAATATCTGATTCAATGTCGTCGACAACTATTGTGAATAGCAGTGAATATAATAGAAATAATATAAATAATTGTTATAATAATAATAGTGTCAGAAAATGTGTTATGCAATTGAATGCCAACGCAAGCCATTCGTCTGGCAATGAGCTCCAGTTTAATGAAATCGGACCAATACCTCCGCCCCGAATGTTCTCCGATTCTATACACAACCACATGAATGTCAATAATATCACAATTGAATCGAATTCCTTTCAGAACTGTTATGAAGACAACGATTCGAATATGGATTCGACTAATGATATGAACGATAACTCGAACAGTGAAAGAAACCCAACGAGTCTGGATGTGCCACAAATGTCTTCTCTGCCAATTTGTCTCATTCGAAGTCATTTTATGAACGAACCGGTTTCAGTGATCGAAGAAGTGCCCACAAAAGAGCCACAGCTGTCCGCCGTTCCAAAGAAAAGTGCGCTAAAGAAGCCCAGAATCACTGGTAGTGAAAATGAGAGCCAAAAAACAGCCCAAAGTCCTACTCAAACAACCACTCAAGTGATGGTCAATTGCAACACTTCCAATACGTCGACCTCATCTCCGGTGCTAATAAAACCTCAGCCGTCGCCCCGTTGTATATATACTTCAGTACAACAGACACCGATGCAAATAGTAGTCACTTCGACTCAACACAGCTCTCCTCCTATTAATCAAAACCTCAGTAACGGGTCAGTCGAATGTTTTTAACTGCTTTTCACACAATATTCAATTCATTTAAAAAGAAGCCAAGTATTAGAGTCTAGGAAAATGCCAAACATATGATTAGTTTTGAAGTGAAGTCATTTGATTTCAAAATTATTGTTTCTTATCTATTGTGTTGAGTGAAGAGACAAACGATACGTTCAATTCATTTAATCAAAACTAATGATTGTTTTTAAGCTTTTAATTGAAGCAAAAAAACATTGAAATCAATGCATTGAAAACCTTTTCACGAATTGAACTGAAAAACAGATCGTCTTCAGTGAAGATCTCTCTCTTAAATAATTTTCAGTCATTCATATCATTCACACTTAGATTCGTTTCTGTATTTATCGCCAAAACTATTGATTTATTGCTTAAAATAAATTTGTTTCAATTGGTTGACTGTTAGTCGGAATAACATTATTAGAGCTATGATTAGATTTGATCGCAAACGCTATAAATTTGTTCAAATGATAAAAACTCATTTGATTTGTCATTTCATTAATTATTAATTTAATGGTTTATTTGGTATTTATTCTGTTTGTTGGACCATAAACTCAACAAACAGACAATTCCTTTCAATACTAGTATTCTTTTGGGTGTTAAGCCTTTCCTCTAACGTTTCATTCAGTTTTTGTTAACATTAAGTTTACTTTTATTCATAGAATTTTTGATTATCACTCCTTTCAATCGATTACTAAAACATTATGTCATTTGATATACTAATCGCTTTGAAATTCAATATTAATTTGTCTGAAATGTTTGTAGTGATGACTCATTCACTCATTTAAAACCATTGAAAGTGAAAGTCAGACAAAACCAGTACCTAATGAGAAGTGTTTTAAAGTGCAATCATTTCGCCAAAGTATACAGATCTGTAGTAAATTGTTTTTACGCTCGATTTCATTCATAAAATCTATTGCTTATCAAAGCATTACACGAATGAAGTGCTCTCTTGTCATACAAATGATTCATTGAAATGAATATTTAAAATGCTTTCATTAGAATTGCAAACTATTTTTCGATGCATTTTAATTCTCAACGACTACTTGAAATGCTTTGAAAATAACTGCATATTTTTGCCTTTCAATAACACAATAATTGGCAATTTATATACTCTTAAACAATCAACAGAATGCATAAGTCTTTAATTAAGTATCTCTCGAAATGAATGACTAAAATAACTAAAGAGTTCTTTGAAAACAAATTAATGATTGAATTTCAAAACGATTTTCAACAGACATTTGATATGATTTCTAATAAATGCTATAAATATTTGACATTTAATTGAAATTTGAGACAAAATGTACTTTAATTATTGAAAAGACAATCGAAATGTTTAGGAAATGGTATTCATTTTGTGTGTTTTCCATCAGTTCTGTTATGTCGAAAGTGCGTCAATTCAATAGCTGTGGTTTTGGCGCCGAAAATAAAGAGAATCAGCCCTTCTCTTCACACAATGCAAGACCTGTATTCCCGATAGAAAAACGAGTCGACCGAACGGCTCCTTCGGTTGTTTTGAGTCATGAATCAGACTCAGACACAGATAGCGACGGAAATATCAATTGGAAAGACTATTACGGCGATGACGAACAGGGTTTGTATTATCTCTTGTCTATTATCTTATCTATAATTGCGAGAAAAGTTCATTTTCTTAAACAAATTTCACTTAACTTCCTTCAAAAACCTCCAAAATTCCCAAATCATTAAACTCTGATCTCTTTTTTCCAGTTTTAGTTTAGTAGATAAAATCTCTTTATAATGACACAGAATAAGAGAGAACAGCACAAATTTATTCAAACCCAAACAAATATTGTTTCATTGGCTATACATTTGAAATGTTCGCTAAATTTTTGACTAAAAGACTGAATGTTTTCATAGGAAGAGTCGCCGCGAAGATAGCCCGAAAGGACTCTTTGGCCATAAAGTTGGCCCAAAGACCCGATAAACAGGAGCTGATCGACAAAAACATAATTCCTGTTATGTCTGAGAATGAAAGACAAGACAGTCGAGAAGCAATCGGAACCAAATTGAATCGACGGCTTAGTCTTAGGCCCACTGCAGAAGAGTTGGAACAGAGGAATATTCTTAAACAACAGACGGCCGACGAAATGCTTTTGGATAAGGAAAAGAAAAAACAAACTCTAATCAGAAAAGTATTTTTTATTATTTGTTAATTCATTTGATTCTTAATTTAATTGATGTTTAGCTGAGTTTTCGGCCCACTATTGAAGAACTTAAAGAACGAAAGATTATTCGATTCAATGATTACGTAGAGGTGACCCAGGCCAACGACTACGACAGGAGGGCAGACAAACCTTGGACTAGACTCACGCCCAAAGATAAGGTATACTTTTATTACAATCTATTTGAAACAATCACATGATATCCACACAATCCAAAGGTTATCCCTCAGACAGCACTCCAAAAATAGTTTACAATTCTTTTGTAATTTACGACATATTTTATAATAATTAGTGGAAATTCTTGAAATATTTGCTTAAAATTGGGAAATATTTGTCATTTGTGTTAATAATCGTAATATTTATGTGAAAATAGGCAGCGATTAGGAAAGAATTGAATGAATTCAAACAAATGGAAATGGAAGTCCATGAAGACAGCCGTCATATGACCAGGTATTCAATTCTAAGCTTAATTGTAAAATTGACCGCATTTTTGGTTATATTCAGGTTTCATAGACCATAGACTGGATTTTGGACTCTTTTGTAAGACATGTAAAACACTGTGATTTAAATGCATTGTAACTGAAGGCAACTCAACAAAACATTTATTAGTTCTGTATATTTGTGTCGCAAAACCTATTTCTGAACAAATGTTTTGAGTTTTTTTTCTAAAAAACAAATTTTCATCATTTGAGAGAAAGAGCCAAAAGTTCTGTTCTTTTATAACATTTTTGGTCTCAACTCTCTTAACATTTGATAAATTATTTCCAATATATTTGTAAATTATATACAAATTAATTAATAGTTATTTTATTTTTGCTTTTTTTATATTCCATTAAAAGTATAAAGAATTGAGTTCTGAATGAAAGCAATAAAAACCGATTCAAAGCCTAACGTTTTATTCAAAGGTTTTAACAACTTTTTTGTATAATTTTCATCTTTTAAAACATTCCTAAAACTATTGTTTTATTCTGTTATCAATTATATTGACATTTGTTTTGCTATAAAACGACTCAATTCTATAATTATTGTAATATTTGTTTATAGTATCGAAACTTAAATTATTGTCTGCTTTTTGTAATTTCATAAAAGATTTTCTTTGAATTTGAAAAATGCAAATAAATTTGTAAAAGAAGTCGTATTTTTGGTTTCATTTATTAAATAGCATTAGAAAAATGATTTATTAAACAATGGGTTTAATTATGTGAACAACGGTTTAGACATATTTCTGATAAATGTTTTTTCGTTTCGATTGGTTTTGATTTGGATTTGATTGCAATCAATGTGTTTGACAGACAATATCTCAAACATTGATTTGTTTGTCAACTGATTTAACAGTATTTTATTGATTCGATCGACAATTAATACAATTCTCACCGAAAGCGTCAGTGAAGACAATAACTGACTTATTTTCTCCACTATTTTCGGGCAAATATTTGAGGAAATCGAGTAAATGACGACTAGTTTGAGCTCCGGATTGAATCCCAAATTCAAAGGCAGTTCTTTAGTAATAGAAGATAAGAGTTGTGTGCCGTCAGAAGCCTTCAATATTGACAATTGTTTCAATTGATCCATATTTGAGACCAGATTAGAGAAATGCTTTAAATTGAATCCTTCGCAGCCGTCAAAAACAATAACCATTGGATTCAACTTTTCGGGGCAATCATCCGAGTCATCTGAGAAGTTGCCAGAAAGTGAAAACAATTCCAAAGAGCGTTGAGACTCATTCAACGAAAAGTTGTCCATTTCCTCATCTTCGGGGGTACTTTCGACATGGATTACTGGGACAGAGCTTTTGTTTGCCTTAAATTTAGAGTATTTGTTGAATACGTTTTTGCAAATAAAGTGAACGAAAGCGTTGGCGTCAATCAAATCCGTTTCACTTATATTTACGACAAAAACATAACTTTTGTTCATTAATTCTGAGTCGATTGGATCCTCTTTGGGTCTGAGCCTCGAAAGCAGACCAATGCCATTATCTGTGTGGGCAGACATCACATTCAGTCATCTAATGAAAGAACCATTCAATCAAAGAAACGACACATCAATCAAATGGCAGCGGATTCGCGGATCAATTGAAGTGATTTGATGTATGAAAAAACTAAACAAATCATAAAAATATTTGAAATCAAAACAAACAAATCCAAAACAAACCAATAGATGTGAAGAGACAGTAGAGGTGTTCGCTTGCCTTCAATCGGATACAGAATTTGTCAGTAATTGCCTCAAAAATGATTTAAATCAATGTTTAAAGAAAGTAAATTGAATAAATTGAACAAGATTCAATAGTATTTGAAGTTTGGGTTTTCAAATTTGAAGAAATGTCAAAACAATGTGTTATAATTGAATTAATTGAATTCAGGTTAAGAGCTCTAAATTGAGTTAAAATGACAGAAGTTTTTAAGAGTAAATCAATCAAATATGGAGTTTCCCATAAAAATCATTAGCTTTCGAAGCATTAGTTTTCACTTTAATTGTATTTAATTTGAATTAATAACTAGTCTTTAGTTAAATATTATTAACAAATCATTGAAATTATGGGTAAATCTATTTCTAATGTTAAATAATTTTTGGTCTTTCGTTCATTTATTTATATTTTTGAGTCGATTTTGATTTTGTGCCTAAATTTTGGTTTTGTTATTGTTTTGGTTTTTTCTCCTTATTTTGAATTTAATTTTTGATTAAATGATTTGTAATTTTGAATCACTTTTGCTATGAATTTATACTAAATTAATATAAATACCAATTAATTGTTTTCTTCAAATAACATGTTTTTCGTTGTGTTTTATTTGTACTTTTGTTCAGATAATGACATAATTAGTGATAAAAATTGCGACAATTCGTGACATTTGAGACCAACTCTTCACAAGTGATCGTAAAAATCGACAAAATATTTATTAATCGAAGTATTAATTGATTGAGAAATTGGATTAAATTTAAAATATTGTAAATAATGTGGAATATGATGTGTGATGTGATGCCTACCATCTCGGAGGACAGTATATCGCAAAGAAGCGGTCAGTTCACCGGAGATGAGGCCAACTTCGAGCAGCTTATGGTCAATATGTTGGACGAAAGGGACAAACTTATGGAAACATTGCGTGAAACACAGGAACACTTGGGTGACACTCAGGGAAAACTGACGGAAATCGAAAAGGAAAGGGATTCCCTTTCTCGGCAACTGGTTTCACATATGCCTCAGGTCTGTGATTATCTCTTTTATTGTTCAATACTTGCAGTGATTAATGGATTATTGGTTTCAGGAGTTCGCGAGTCTTACCCGAGAACTCAACCAATTGAGAGAACAAATACTAGAAAAAGACGAAGAAATCCAAGAATTAAAAGCCGAACGGAATAACACTCGAGTCAGTCATATCTCACATCACTTTTTTATTTGTTATTTAATTGTTTGCGTACTTCAGTTACTTTTAGAGCATTTGGAATGTCTTGTGTCCCGACACGAGCGCTCACTCCGGATGACTGTTGTCAAAAGACAAGCCCAGTCACCGGCCGGCGTCTCCTCTGAAGTGGAAGTATTGAAAGCCTTGAAGTCACTGTTCGAACACCACAAAGCACTCGATGAAAAAGTTAGGGAAAGACTTAGAGTCTCTTTGGATCGAATCAGTTCTCTAGAAGAAGATTTGGCCAAAGCTACCGAAGAATTGTCTAAATCTAAACAACAGTTACAAAACATATCAGAAATAAATGAGACAAAAGTTCAAATGAATGGACAGTTGTCTTCAGTAACCTTAGATGAAGACGAAAAGAGTCAAGAATTACAGTCTTTGATCGAAAAACAAACGAATGAATTAATTAATTCTCGAAATAAATTACAAGAATTGACGAATAAATTGAAAGAATACGAAGATATGATTGTGAAGACAGACAAAGAGTTGGCACAAATCAGAGAAGAAAACGTTAAACTCAATAGAGATCTAAAGGAAAATAAGGCCCAGAAAGAGGATCAGGAAGAAAGGATTACCACTCTTGAGAAGAGGTACTTAAACGCTCAGAGAGAGTCCACTTCGTTGCATGACCTCAACGAGAAGTTAGAACATGAGTTGGCCAACAAAGAGGCTCAGCTCAAGTTGGCTGAAGACAAAATCAGAGCACTGGCAGAACGCCTTGAATTAGCCGATCAGAAGATCTCTCAGTTTACTAGAAAACAAGAAGCAATGACTGACGGCGCGGAGGGAAGTGATTATGAAATGGATGACGACAGGAAACTGTCTCTCGAAGAACGAATTTCTCGATTGGAACAACAGTTAGAAGAAAAGGCAAACGAACTGTTGAGGGCTCGACAGCGGGAAAAAATGAATGAAGACCACAATCAAAGACTTTCTGCAACTGTCGACAAACTGTTGGCCGAATCCAACGAAAGACTTCAATTGCATCTAAAGGAGAGAATGACTGCATTAGAAGACAAAAACCAAATGACTCAGGAGTTGGAGAGGATTAGGAAATTATTGGACGAAACGCAGTCAGAAAAGGGAAAGATTTTACAGGAATTGTCAAAAATGAGAGTTGAAATGCAAAGTATTAGTCATAACAACAATACTGTCAGCAGCTTAGGGGCAGTCATTGCCGGCCAACGCAATCAAAGGATCATATCTCAAGACCACAATAAGAATAAGCAGCTTTTCGAACAGGAATGGGATAAGATTGAGCCCCGGGTCATCGCTAATGTGGGACAAGCATTTGATGTGAGCGACACTGAGTGCAGTCAAACCGATGACAACGAAAGCCTTTTCGACACAATGGACATACTGTCACCTTCGGGTCACACAGACGCTCAAACCCTGGCTATTATGCTCCAGGAACAGTTAGATGCCATCAACAACGAAATCAGACTCATTCAGGAGGAGAAGCACAACACCGAACAAAGAGCAGAAGAATTGGAGTCTCAGGTCGGCTCAATTGATTCTATGAGTCTACTGACAAACCCTTACGAACGGGGAATCTCTCCGCCACAAAGTGGGCGCTCGACTCCCAAATCTCGTATCAGTCCTTCGCGCGACTATTTAAACCAATTCTATGGCGTATGTATTGATTGCTTGTTATTCATATATATTGACTAATAATTGGTTAAATGTTCAGACGGGTGGAGGTTTGTCCCAAACTGGTGTTCCTCAACACATTTACTCCCAATATTCTCCATCTGCTAGTCATCAGTCGGAAAGTTTAGCGTCAAATTCACACGTAATCGATGTCTCAATCATTCAGTCAATCGTAAAACTAATTGAATTTTGAATATTCAGGAAATGGGTTCCGATGGCAGCCCTCCCACACCACGAGCGTTACGATTACAACGCGTTGCTCAAGCGCTGAATGATAATAAAAGTGGTCCTCAAAAGGCCAATATGTCCTGGGCTTCAAGTGTACCGCCAGATGTGCTTCCGAGGTATGATATCAAAGATTTGTTCGCAAATTATTTTATGTTCAGATCGCAAATCATTTGTTCAGATCTTCAGTTTATGGGCCGCCGACAAGCAATTCATTGGATGAGTCGGTTTTAGGTCATCCGCTGCAGTCATGTTCCGCCACTTCATCCATGGATTCATTAAATAAGCAAATAATAGCCAATCACTCACAACATCAACACTATTCGACACAACTAATGATGGCTTCACAACAGCCCAAAAAGAAGGGCATTAAGTCTTCTCTGGTCAGCCGTCTGTTTTCGAGTCCTAAAAGGGAGAAACTGAAAGGCGACCGTTCCATCGGTAATCCCATTTATGCCAATTATGTCGATAATAGTGATTACATTTCACTGCCCGACGCTATGAGTCATTTGGGTTCACCCATGTCTTCGTCATTGGGGGGACAAAAGGCTGACTTTGATCGCAGAACTAAAAAGAAACACGAATTGCTGGCCGAAGCCATGAAAGCCGGAACTCCATTTGCTCTTTGGAACGGCCCAACAATCGTCGCCTGGCTTGAGGTTTGACTCAAACCACTTTTCCAATCAAATATTTGTCTAATCTATTGTGCCTTTAGTTATGGGTAGGAATGCCCGCCTGGTATGTGGCCGCTTGTCGGGCCAATGTCAAGAGCGGTGCCATTATGTCTGCCCTATCAGACACAGAAATACAACGAGAAATAGGAATCAGTAATCCATTGCATCGAATGAAACTTCGACTCGCCATCCAAGAGATGGTTGCACTGACCTCTCCATCGGCTGCAAAGCCAACGCACACGAGTCTAGCTTTCGGTGAAATGAACCACGAATGGATTGGCAACGATTGGCTGCCATCTCTAGGTTTACCTCAGTATAGGTCTATGTTTATGGAGTGTTTAGTTGACGCCCGAATGTTAGACCACTTGACTAAAAAAGACTTAAGAGTTCATTTAAAAATGGTCGACGCCTTCCATCGAACAAGTCTTCAGTACGGAATCAATTGCTTAAAACGATTGAATTATGATAAGAGTACACTCGAAGAAAGGCGTAGGAATTGTGAACACGACCTCATCGGTGAGACATTTGATTATTCAATAGATTTCTAATAAAATGATATTCTGGTTAAAGATGTGATCGTTTGGTCCAATGAGAGGATTATAAAGTGGGCCAACACTATAGGTCTTAAAGAATACTCCAATAATTTGACCGAATCGGGAGTTCACGGGGCTCTCGTAGCGCTGGACGACACCTTTGATGACTTGCAAATGGCTTTAGCCATACAAATACCGACACAAAACGTTCAGGTATTCAAATGTCTATCAAATAATGGTTTGATTCTAATTAATGATTGATTTGATGGAAAGGCCCGACAAATACTTGAAACAGAATTCGCTGATCTACTACTTAAAGGAACTGATAGAAGGCCTGATGGGGTGAGTGTTCAACAAAATCGAAGAACTGATCAATTTATTTACAATTGAATCAAACATCAACTCTCAGGTGAATCGAAACTTAAGTCATGTCTCGTCTTCTTCTATACAAAGGGATCGACTCGTTTGACGTGAATATTAAGTTTAAACAAACATTTAATGTGTGTTTTTGGCGATTATTATCATAAATAGCTAACAAACAAAGAGAATATATGTTCCTCTGCTCTCAAAACTGGATTTATTTATAATTCTTTTCATAATCATTGATATTATATAAGATTTTTTAGGAATTATTATTAATTTTATATAATTTTAATGTTAGACTTCGAACCAATTTTATTATTCTTTTATTATAACGACTTAACTCTTCTGAATCACTAGTCATTAATCAATCGATTAATTAATTAATTAATTTTTATTTTAGTTTAGTTTTGCATTTATTTACAAAAGACTGAAAATTCAAACGAAAAGAAATGAAAATAATTGACGAAAAAAATTGTTGTTTTAATTATGAAATCGCATGAAGTGATCCATTCATTGGTAGTTTTAATGGAAAAATTCATTGATCTTCGTCTCAGTTTGTCTGTGATTTGCGCACAAACACAGCCTCTAATCAATTGATAGAACATTTGATTCTTTTCTTGAATTTTATACGATTTTAATTGAATTTTTGTTCGCAAATATCAACCGTTTTGTTGTTCGCAAAGAGTTTAAGGATTTGTTTAATTCTAAGCAAAGTTTAGAGAAATTCGATCCCAAAAAACAATACAAACTATTGGCTCAGGAATTGAAAAAAGCGGAGAATTCCTGAATTCCTTTACAGAATCATAGGTTGAGTACATATGTTGTGCGATATAGCACTGGTATAACTCTGGTATAGCACTGGTAGTGGAGATAATAGTCTAATAGTCAATCGATTAAGGGATGTCGTACTTTGGCTGTGACTGCACTCGACTCCACAAAATCATTGATTTTTGGTCGCCATTGTGTTGAAGGCATAACGAGTCGCACAACTGCTCCACAATTCACACAATTATGTGATTTAAGTGAAAGTGCGTTAATCAAGTGATTTGGGCCGACAGTAAAGAGCAATAACTTTGGTTATGTCGCTCACAAGTGACCGAATTGCAAGTCGGGTCATCTCTAGTCAAAGTCCCGATTGGCGGCGATGTTGACGCCAAGGGTGGGCTTAGAGTATGCTTCCGGTCGTCGGTTAAATGTCTCCTTTGGTTAAACTGTGTGTATTAGGGAGTTGTGGTTCAGGCAAAACATCTCTGGTTCAACAGCTCATCGATAACCATTTCGATTGCATTCATCGGCCCACCAGACAGAGCGGCGATACCTATAGCTTCTCAATAATTATGAACTCAAATCTGTACCAAGTTAAGATTATCGATATGCCAATGATTAACTTCTTCCCTACCAATACTTACTTGGAGTGGACCGATTATCGTCAGTGCGCTCTTCGTAACGCTCACGGATACCTCATTGTCTTTGATCTCACTTCTCCCGGTTCTTTTCATTACGTTAAAGGTATTGCTTTATATTCCTCTCAATAGTCGTTGTCTTTCCTCTAATATTCCAAAAATGGTTTTATTCTATATTCCAAATGAGATATCTTTTAACAATTCTTTGGAAGTGTTGTAAACAAATGTCCGAAATATTGTCTTAAAGTATTTGTTGTATTATTCGATGATTTCTAGTAATTCGCGACCAGTTGTTCGAAAGCAGAAATATGCAAAACATTCCCGTCTGGATTGTTGGCAATAAAGCCGATCTCTGTATGAATGTGCTGGCCACAATGCGAGGCCATAAAGACCACCATCACCATCATGTTCACCATCATTATCATCTTCATCCTTCAGCTCACGAAGACCTGACGCCAGCTTTCAAAGAGTTGGCGAATTTGGTCAAAAAGCAATGGAAGTGTAGTTATATGGAGTGTTCGGCCAAATATAACTGGAGAGTAGTTCCCATATTCCGGGACATAATCAAAACGATTGAGAACACAGTGATCGGTGAGGACAGTGTTCGCGACCGATATCGGGAGCATTCTGGTGCTGATAACAGCAACCAAATCAAGGTTACTATATCTGATGGCCATTCGTCGGGTGCTGTTAGACATACAAATAATTCCACATCGAATGAAAACGTTAGACTCTGTGTTATATTATAATTGATTTATAATAACGTTATATAATATAAATCTTCGGCTCTTTTAATACTTATATTAATATATAAAATGTATAAAAAAACATAACTTTTAAAAATTTTTGTCTTTGATTTTAATTTTTTATTCTTAGGAGCAATAAAAAAGAAAAACAATTATTTCGATCTTTCAATAGTCCTTTCAAAGCCTTAATCGTATTAATGATATGCCGATCGATAATAAGTTATTCATTTCTCTAAACATATTTATCTTTTCATAAACCAAAAGGTTTGACAAAATAACGGAAAAACCTAATAATCAATGAATACGAGAGAAAGAGAGAAAAGAGAGAGAAAAGAGAGAGAGAGAGAGAGAGAGAGAGAGAGAGAGAGAGATTTGTTTAACAAAGAAATTGATTAAAAGATATATTCGTGAAAATATTGATTTATTTGTGATATTTTTAAATAACGAAATGAATATTAAACGGAAATTAATTCAGTATTTGTTTGAATGGTTTGTTCCAAAACCAAATCATATTTTTTAGTCAAACCTTTTTCAATGGATTTTCTTCTCCATTCGACTAATACTATCGAAAGTCGGAGTAAATTATTGAAAAACAGCGCGAAAAGTGTTAAATGCAATAAATAATTGAAAGAAATTCTGAGCAAATGATATGAAATTCTGGAAAATAAGTTCAAACGATTGCCTCTTTGAATGTCCATTAATTCAAACAGATATTTGATGAGTCCGTCATAAGTAAGTAAACGAACAAAAACTCTGATCGCTTTCACAATTCCTTTACTCATTTCGATGGCTTCCCTCTGAGGCGATTCAATAATTGATTTTTTGAGCTTCTTTTCCAAAATCAATCCACACATTGACTTAATTTCATCAACACTTCCATTACATAAGTTATATTGATCTTCAATTCCGAGTAAACTCCCGATCCCTTTCCAGTAATGGAGAATAGCCTCTAAGTCTTCTTTTGATTGGGAAAATCCCATTTGTCGCGGAAATAAGGCTAAGAAACCAATAAATGCGAACTAAATGACAAAAATAAAATCGCGATTAAATATTTTGCATACAATTTAAGAGCAAAACAGTTAAATACACACTTGAGTGACAACCATATCAAACTGAGACAGATTCAATTCATCCAATCCTTCCCTCTTTTCTTGATTCAGTTTTTTTGATATCATTGAATGCATCTTGCGAACCTTTAAACGGATTGTATTTTTTATATACATTTTCAACAGTTAAATGTATCAAGATCAAATAAGCGAACTTTACTTTTCATTTACTAATCATTGAATTGTGCTGAAAATAGCTAACAAATTTCAAAATGTACAAGCAAAAAGAACACATTGATCAAGTAAGAACAATTTGATACAAAATATCGTGAAAGAGTAATTTGATTTTTTCTGCCTCAAATATATCAATTTCCGGAACAACCCGGATCAACTTTTGACAAATATACCTGAAAAATCTTTGGTAGAGTATAATAGAATATAACCTTGATTCAACCCGAAATTGATTCTGTTCGGGTTCATTACCCTATAACTGTCTTTCAATTTTCATATATGTTTGGATTTGAATACCTGCATAACTGAGTGATGACTGGGATGTTTGGGATCCCACACGTCTCCCTCGTACCAACTTTTGACGTGAGTTAGTGTCCGAAAATATCTTCCAAACAAATGGGTAACACTTCGAGAATTACCGGTCGATAAGAGAGGTATTAGAATAGACTTAATGTGAACCAAAAGTATGAGTCCCGAGAGGTGGGCGAAAAACATTCCGAAGAAATGCTTTCGGGCCAGAGTTTGAGCCCTTCTTATCTTGTCTTTGTCGAGCCATTGCGGGACAGTTATCTCACTCGAGAGCTCTTTTTCACACAACACTTTTGCACCGAATTTCTCGCATTCATTATAACGGACTTCCATTTTAGACACAGAATTCAGTCAACTGTAAAAGCATTGCATAAGTTTGGAAAAGACAAAACTTTGGGTCATTGGCTCCAAAGACATCACTGGTATGAGTGACCCAATAAACTAACTAAGGAACCGGTCTTTATATAAATAAAGGCATCTAATAATTAAGATAAAAATATTCGCAGCATTTGATTAAAGCTTCGGAGTCTTTAAAAACTTTTTTTTCAAGTTTTAAAGATTTGTTTTACATATTGAGAGAAGAAATACATTTTTATTAAATACTTATCACTTGTATATCAGTTCCGCTTTTTATTATTTGAAAATTTGACCGAATTTTCTCCTTGAAAACAAGTTTTTATTCTTTGCAAGTTTTCCCAATTTATTTATCCAAAACATCCAAACAATAAAACTATTGTCATATTTATATGAAATTTGTTGACAAAATTTATCCAACCATTCAATGCATTCAATGACAAGATTTTCAGCAAAAATTTGATTATATTTTTGTTAAACTACTGAAAAAATAGAGAGAATAACAAAAAGGTTTTTACAGATTTTCATCACTTTTGAAATTGTTCTTTCTTCTCAATCTTACACAATAATAACAAATGAACTTGATAAAGTATCAGATATCAGAATTTTATTAAAAGTATATTTTAGCATGTTGTAAATTTAATCAAAGAGATATTTTTAAATATGTATATATATTGTATATGTATATAAAGGATATATATATTATATCATTGTATTAATAAATCAAGAAGATTCTTTAAAATAAAGAATGTCCTTTTATAGAATTTGATCCTGCATATTATAAAAACGCGGAATAGTCTAGTCACTATACTCTAGTAAAAACAACGTTATATTCAAACAATGATAATTTGATTGTTGATTATCCGGCAAACAATTAAATTTTGGTAAATTAAAAAAACTTTTGATATGTGTGAACAATGCATTGTAGAGATTGAGCACGGTCAGTTTGCTGTTCACATAATTGCAAAAAATTCAAATGAATATCAAAATTGTTTGAATTGAAGACAAATTTATTGAATTTGAAACAAAGAACTGATAACTGATTGAAATAGTAATGGGTTTGTGTTGTTCGGCTAGTTCTAAGAAGAAAGAAGAAGAGGAGACCAGTCCCCCTGCTCCACCAACTCTAGACCCAATAAAGAGGGGAAGCTATTTATCTGAGGCACAAGTCATGAAACATACTAAGAATGGAAAACCGGTTAATACGAAAATTTTGAGAAAAGCGATGTCAGAATTGGAAGCAATTAAATCCCAAACCGAGCCGACGATATCAGAAGACATGCGAACCATTTTCAACGCTCCGTTCAATGTGTGTAATAAGCTGACCAAGTACGTCTATTTGTCAGGAATCGCGAGTTTGACCACAGAAAACCTGGAAAAATTTCAGATAAATTTGATAATTAACGCCACATACGAGTGGCCGAAGATATGTCCAATAATCCACGGCAAAGAAGTGGTCAATATTCGGATTCCAGTGGACGACTCGGGACAGGACGACATCTCTATCTATTTCGATGAAGTGTCTGACAAAATAGAAGAGAATGCGAACAAAGGCGGACACACTCTGGTTCACTGTATGGCGGGGGCGAGTAGGTCCACAACCATTGTCTTGGCTTATCTCATGAAATACGAAAACATTTCGCTCTTAAAAGCGTTTAAATCAATTAAAAAGCGAAGAGAAACGGGAAGACCTAACATCGGATTTTGGGAACAATTGATTAAATACGAAATAAGAACCCGAGGAAAGGCGTCCACAAAACTGATTAAACAAAAAGAACAGGGAATTGAAGTGACTTTCCCCGAATTCTACAAGACCATATTTCCGGATCTCTACAAATGGGAAGTTAACAAACAAGTGGCCGAAGGAAAGGCAAAGAAAGATAATTTAGATGCCAAACCTAAGGGCGAGAAAGTATACAACCATCTGAATCAGAAGTATGAATAGGACCCACACTTCTGTCCAACAGTTATATAAAGTTGAATATATCGCTCATTAAAACATTTGAATTCAATTACTTTTCTTTATTGTAAAACATAGACATTAAGACATAAACAATAAAATTATCTTTAATTTTAATTGTATTCAAAATAATTCTTGGGTTTTGTTATTAGGATAAGTTTTTCAACAAATTTTTCGAATTAATGTGTTTGAGAAATGATAGTTTGAAATTAAATCACAGATGTATGATCTAGGCTAGAGTAAAAAATAATCTGATTTATGATCAAAGTTTTGCCCAAAACTGGAGGTTAGAGGAAATGTTTGTCACGTAATGTGCGAACGAACTGTTGATTCCCTAAACATGTGATTGAATGTCAATATTTGTAAATAAATCAAAACAAACATTAAATTAAAGACCAATTAATCGCTTATTAACTCGTTTTCACTAAATTATCGCAAAATCGATGAATAATTGAGTACTAAATTGCTTTCAATTGATGTCGAAATCTGAATGAAATTGACTTAAAAGACGTTTCAACAAAAATTGTTTGAATGACGATTTGATACACATTTTTGAATCAGTTTATGGTTGAGAGAGAAGGCGATGGGCTCTCAGTCGGTGTCAATCCTGACTTCTGGGGTTTGGGCGTCGCTGACCGGCGGCTGGTTTTTCGACTCAAAACAAAGCCATTTCTCAAATGTCTTTCATTTATATCTATGGCTTCTGTTTCTATGCCTTCCGTTCACAATCCAATTGATCGCTACTTCTTGGAAGCCGTGGATAGTATATTGCTTTATAATCGGAGTCCTATTCACTGTCATTAAACTGAGTAATGCATATCTTCACCGACTCTTCGATTACGGCGAATGTGTAGTCGAAGAAAATTCCATCAATTCTAAGGCATGTCTTCGATTGTTAATCGTTTGATTTCATTAAGGATTGTATTCATTGTTTTATTTTAGGAACAATCAGACGATGAAAACTTCGGGCTTCAGACCAATGGTATCGAACAAAATGATTCACTTCTGCCGAACAGCGAAAAGAAGGAAAACATTGAAATGATTGTAATCGCAGACAATAGTAATGCCGACGAATCTAAAAGAAGTGAATCTTCGACTCTATTTCACAATAACTTCAGTACTAATACTACGGTTAACGACAATAATAACAGCAATTCATTAGTCAATAACTTTGACTCAAATGACTTCATCGATAGAATGGCCACAACCACAGTAGTGACGGCCACTACGAGTGTCATTGATCTCGAAGTTGATGTACACCATCGAAACAGTTCCGGCTCTTCAATCGGTATCTCTTCTGAACGTTCTAAAAGTCACAGCGAAGCCATTGTTAATACTTCAGAAACAGCAGCCGTTTGTGCCTCGAATCTTATGACAGCGTCGGCCCAAATGTATGTTCCAAACAGTGATTTTGTTTCAGAACTCACAGACTGTGATATAAATCAAGTGATTTCTCACATAAATATTGGAACCGCTGGAAGTGATGTCAATCTGATGACCAAAACCAACGAAATGATTGAAAGCTCAGAAGTATTAGTGAAAGGCACGTCTCTTGATATCGGGTTCATGGCACAGGACCCGGCAGCACTCAGAGCTCAGGCTAATAGAAATGATAATCAATCGGATCGTAAGCGAGCGGATACTGTAGTTGTGAGAAGAGCTCGAAGTGAATTAGAGACCAAAGTCTCTTCAGATAAAAAGCTATCATCGCTTCCACCATCACATCCGGTAAGTCTTGAAGTGATCGGAACGACAAGACATGAGAGCGACTGCACTGATATCTCCAACAATGACAGCGAAAGTCTTCTCAGAAGAACGACTCAAAATCTTAATGAAAACAGCTGTCAATCAACTCAACAAAACATGGAAGACATGAAAGCTCTCAATAGTCCTGAACTTAGAACAGCTAAGTGTCAAAAAATGAGGAGTTCTCCCGTTCTTTCAGACTTTAAAACTCAAAAGAGTGAGAATGAGTCTCAAGTGTTGCTCGAATTGGAGACCAACTCTCAATCGCGACAAAACAAGTCCAGTGATTGCGATGACGGCGACGAAAGCGATGTTTCACTTGTCGTCAATTTGAATAAAGTCAAGAAACGAAAGGTTCAAAAGACATCAAAACCGCGAAGAACTCTAAACAGAAGAAAAGTATCGAAATCCTGCAGTTCTGGCAAAATATCTTCCAATAAAAAGTTGGAAAAAGTATTGCAATTCAGTGATAACACAACTTCTAGTAATGAACTCAACAAAAGATGTGTCCAAACCTTTTCGAGTGAATCAGACATTGAAAGCAGTCATAACGGTAGTGATTCCTATACTTCTCATAGCAGTACTTCTTTGAGTTCCAGTCATTCCTCAATCACCTCTTCAGTGGCTGAAACCACTCCATTGACCTCTTCTTTTGTGACAGAATTGGAGAACAAAAGTAATGCTTCGAATTCTCGTCAAAATTCTATAGCATTGGAGCCAAAATGTATCGCCGGTCCCTCCAGACAGACATCTTATGAGACAAAATATGATTTCCTTAAAAAGCCTACCACTCAGCACAAAACTGAGAGCCAAGAATTTGGACATAATTATGAACTCAAAGTATTAAGAAATGAGTTACAGAAAAAGAAAAAAAGAAATAAGAGATCGGAAGCCACTGTCGGTCCCCTCCAAAGCATAGAACAGTCAGAGAATAACACTGAGAATATAGCCGGTGCTCTCGAATTGCCTCAAAACGTATCTGCAGACAACGGTCCACCGCCTTATATGTTGGCGCGGATCCTATCAGCTCCGGGCACTCATTTGGCCAAATCACATGAGGATACAAATGTGGGGGCCGTCCATGTCTTTCAAGACGAACGCGGAAATTGGTTGACCTATACTTTTGATGAGAACAGTACGGGTGTCGCTCGCGGTCTCATGAATAGTGATAAGGCTTTGCTTGACATCGAACTTTACAGTGCTGTCCGCGCACAGGCAGGACATCACAAGTGGAACTCATCCTCTTCTTCCTCTGGGTCGACAGTAGTATTGGACAGTCCGGCAAACGTGTTGCACACCCCCAAAATGCTTCAGACGGGAATATTGCACTCACAGTTTGGAGACACTCCACATGATTTTAGTCGAGTCCTTCAGCCAAACGCCAACTCTTTGTTTGCGGAATCGTTTCCGAGTCAGTCATTCATTGATTTTATTAAAAGTTAAAGCATTTAATGAATGACTCAAATATCTTACAGTCACTGCATTTCCTCGAACTCGTGGCACAAGACGTCTGGATTTAGCGACGAGTATCCTTTTCAACCACAACTCGGGAACGGGTCTGAACGCCAGTAATGTATCGGAGATGTTTCCATTGAGATTCGGCGAATTTTCATCGCCGGTGCAAACACACAAACCCTCGCAATACTACAAACTAAAAGTCTTTCCCTTCAAACCAATTAAAGTGCGATTCGATCGGTTGACTCTTTTGGCTCTTCTCGACCGAAGTCTCACTAATTTTGAATTAATTGCTTCAATATTTCTGGCGGTTATGGTCGCGGTCTTCGGTTCAATACTCCTCTACAGAGACTTTTTTCACGATTTATGGCTAATTGTCTTCTGTCTAGTGATGGCCAGCAGTCAATATACTCTTTTGAAGGTATTTCAAATCAATTTTAAATGTTTTCTAACTTAAGGTTTGAATTGCCAGTCGTGTCAACCGGACCCGTCTTCCCCCACTCATGGCTATAATCGGTTGACTCTGTTCTCGAGGCCGGTCTACTTCTGTCTAATTAGCTCAGTATTACTGTTGAGTCACAATTATATCGAAAATTCGGACAAAAGTGTGTCGTTTGTGGTCTATGGCATCGATTTATTCGATCCGCAAATTATTGAACTCATCCGAGACTTAAGTCTTATATTTCTGTTGAGTTTTCCCGTTCTCTTCAGTTTCGGACTTTTGCCACAAATTAATACCTTTTTGATGTATTTGTTCGAACAAATCGATATCAATATAATGGGCGGAACGGCGGCTACAATGGGCTTAACCTCTGCTACTTATAGTTTAATCCGAAGCGTTGTCGCCATTTCTCTACTATATGTGTTCGCTTTGATAGCACTAATTGATAGCAATAACAGCACACAAACGGCCACTTTCTCTGTGTTTTGCGGTCTCTTACTGTCCGCTTGTTATCATTTGAGTCGGAGTTCAAGTGATCCCTCCATTTATTGCAATCTCATTAAGAAATGTTTCCGATGCAAGCGCTCAGCACTTGATTTGAATTCAAATAATGCTAATAAAGAAATAAATACCTCGTCTCAAATGACAAACGATGGAATCGAATCATCTACTGATAAAACAGAATTGGATATAACTGATCCGTTGCCCAATAAAATGGAAACCACTGTCGTAAGGGATCTGTCTTTTCTTTTGTGTGCAATCTGTTAATTGAAATTTGTTTTCAGACAATGAGATTGCAGTCGGACTTAATTCTATGTGTGTTCATAACAATCGCTGTGTTCGCCACTCACGTCAGCACTATTTTCACTCTTCAGGTCCGTCCCATTTATTCTTGAAATTGTGAACTTTTGAAACAATCTTTTTGATTGCATTCCAGCCATATGTCAAGATTTTTCTCTGTTTGTGGGCTATTATTTGGGGATTCATTTTACACTATTTGTTACCCCACTTCCGTAAACAGCATCCGTGGCTTTGTTTTGCTCATCCGATTTTCAGGGCTAAAGAATATAATCAGTTTGAAGTCAAGGGTATGAAAGTCTCAAAAGAGTTCTCTATTCCATGAAATATAAAATTTGTTAAATAAAGGACCGGCGCGAGTGATGTGGTTCGAGAAACTACACGCCTGGCTTTGGCTCATCGAAAAGAACATAATCTATCCCTTAGTCTTCTTGAGTGCCATAACAAATGACGGGCCCCTTCTGCTGAGTAAACACGGCTTTTAGTGAGTTATCACAACATTTGAATCATTCATTTTTTTTAATCAAAAATATTTTGATTACAGTTTAGGGACACTAATAGTAGTGATTTGTGGCTTCAAATGCATGAGAAGTGCCTTAAATGACTCCTCTCATAACTTTTATATTCTGCTCTTCACTTATTTATTCTTCGACTACGATCTCAGAACCCGTTCCGAACCTTTTCTTCTGAATTATTTCGTTTTGTCGATCGTTTACTTTAAGGTTATTTCAAATATTTGGCAAACATTTCGATTATTGTAATAATGTTTGAATTTATAGTTTTATGAGCTTTTATTGAAAGTGCGATTTGTGGTGACGTATGTGGCGCCCTGGCAGATCACTTGGGGCTCTGCCTTCCATGCATTCGCCCAACCGTTCAGTGTTCCGCGTAAGTCATTGTCGACTCACTTACTAAATATAATTAACAATTGTCTAACAGATTCAGCGATGCTCTTCGTTCAGGCTCTTATCTCATCGGTTCTATCGGCCCCTTTGCAACCAATTCTTGGGAGCGCCATATTTTTCGCCTCATATGTCAGACCCATTAAATTCTGGGAAAGAGACTATAAGTAATTTTTGACCATTTGTTCAATGATTGAACCATTGATTGATTGTTTCTTTATTTTACAAAAGCACTAAACGAGTGGATCACTCGAATACACGACTGGCGTCACAACTGGAAAGGACCCAATTGGGGGCCGACGACAATAATCTTAATTCGATTTTTTATGAACATTTGACGCGTTCTTTACAGCACTCACTTTACGGCGACCTATTGCTGGGTCGTTGGGGTCAGGTATCACAAGGAGACTGCTTTGTATTGGCCTCCGATAACCTCAACTGTTTGGTACATTTGATCGAATTGGGCAATGGTTTGGTCACATTCCAAGTCAGAGGACTCGAGTTTAGAGGAACTTATTGTCAACAGAGAGAAGTCGAGGCTATTAGTGAAGGCGTCAGTGAAGACGAGGGCTGTTGTTGTTGTGAACCGGGTATTGATTGACTTAATTGATTCAAACAATTTTAAATTGAATTATTCATTCAATTGTTGCCATTTTAGGTCATATCCCGGGAATGCTTTCAATTAACGCTGCATTCAATCAGAGGTGGCTTTCGTGGGAAGTAACTCATATTAAGTATGTTTTGGAGGGTTATTCGATTAGTGACAACTCAGCCCTAACTATGCTTCAGCCCTACGATCTCCGAAAGGCTCTCATTATTTATTACATAAAATCAATTATTTATTACTGCATTACTTCTAAGAGTCTTATCAAATGGATAACCCATTCAGAGATTAGGGATGCTGTCGCTTGTATGCAAGATCCTAATTATGTTGAATTGGACCCCATCTTTAACGCCAGTGTCGACGAAGACTATGACTTCAGAACGTCGGGTATAACGCGTTCGAGTTTTTGTAACGTTTATATCGATTGGATTCAATTCTGTCTCAAACAACGCAATAAACTCATTAAACCCCAAATTGAGACCAACGACGAGAAGGAGAACCAAATTGTTTCTCTCTGTTGTTGTCTGAGTCTATTGGCCAGACGAGCCCTCAGCGCTGCCTCTCATCACAACTCATTCACAAGCGTTGAGTTCTTGTTGTTTGGATTACACGCTCTCTTCAAAGGAGATTTCCGCATAACTTCTCCAAAAGATGAGTGGGTTTTCCAAGACATGGATTTGTTGAGAAAAGTGATCGCTCCCAGCATAAGAATGGCTCTAAAATTGCACCAAGATCACTTCATGTCCACAGAAGAGTACGACGACAACTCAACTCTTTATGACGCTATTGATAACTACCGTCAAAATCTGGTTATTTCACACGAGGCCGACCCCGTCTGGAGAAATGCCGTTCTGTCCAATGTTCCGTCACTGTTGGCATTGAGACATGTGTTCGATGACGGAACAGATCAGTACAAGATTATTATGCTTAACAAGAGATATCTCAGCTTTCGAGTGATTAAGGTTTGACACCATTTCAGTGCAAACAACAAAATCATTACTCTTTTCAATTGCAGATCAATAGAGAGTGCGTTCGCGGGCTGTGGGCCGGACAGCAGCAGGAGTTGGTTTACTTGCGGTTAGTTTATAGTAGACTTTTGTTAGTCTAGAGTTTAATTCCATTGATTTTATTGATAGCAACCGAAACCCAGAGCGCGGTTCGATTCAGAACGCAAAGCAGGCGCTCAGAAATATAATCAACTCCTCTTGTGATCAGCCAATTGGTTATCCTATATATGTCTCTCCTTTAACCACATCTTTCGCTGAAACCAGCGAACAATTAAATCGTGTTATCGGTTATCCCATTACTTTCGGGATGTTTAAGAGGGCTATAATGCGTTGTTGGCACAGGTATTGCCAGTTATGCTATTTAACTGTTATTTCATTCAATTAATCATAGGATGCGAACGCGTTGTGGTGAGGGCTGCTCCAGTGGCGGCACTGCTCTCAACGCAGACTTTGGCGAAATGTCGTCGTCGACCACTTCTTGTCGTCGAATCGAATCTATTGCACTCGAAAGGGGTATTCCTCACTAATTATTCAAATTCTGTTCTTTTTCACTCAAATGAATTTGTCATTCAGTGCGAACTTCTAACTATTCCGAGTCTTCGAGTGAATACGATTCCAATCAGTTCTTATGTCGTCGTTCCCGAACATCACCGCATCCCATGTCTTATCGCCATCCGATGTCTTTAAAGTATTCTGATAGCAAAGGCAGCGCCAGACAGGCCTCCACTCTCGTCAACTTAACTGCATTCAGATCTGTTCAGTCGAATCAATTGGACTCTGAATTCGAAGCAATTCTAATAAATAGCGGTTCCAATAAAGTGATTGTCGATCCCCTCAACCCTAAGGCAGAACTCGTTTAAATTGTGACCGACTTTAAGTCAATTATATATTTTAGTTATTTATAAATCATTTAATTATATAATTTTAGACAAAATAAAAGTTTTAAAAATTGTGATTAAATTGAGACAAATCTCAATATTTTATACGAATTACAAAATGACTTCAAATTTATTGAATTGTTCCAAAAGTGTCTTCGATTGTCTCCGATTGATGACAAGTTTCATTTATTTCTAAGCCTTGAAAACTATTCCTGAGTTAACATTAAACTCAATGACTTGAAATTATAACAGATATTGATTTTTGAAAGGACGGGAAGGCATTTCCGTACAAACTTTAACTCAACATGGGATCAAAAGTTACCAGTTAGTTTTAGATTCTCAATCAAAATTCCAATTGAATGATGAAATTAAAACTTTGTTAATTGCAAAGCTATAGCAAAAATGGCCGAAACGACGGCCTTTGTGTCAACAAATAACAGAAAGATTTAATTCCTGATAAATAAAAGGCCATAAACTCAATGTTTGTGAGAAACTGCGTTAAGACTGAAAATTATTCTCAATTTACTGTATGTTCAAAAACCACAAGTTTTCATGAATGTGATCATAGATTCAAAAGTTAGTGGTTCCGGATTCTCCATCGAAAATTCTTTTGAATGATCAAATCAAAACTTAACTAGATCTTAGCGAAAAACGGCAAGAGCCTTTCAAAGCTTCAAAATATTAGCTTATTCGGGGTTTTTCATCAATCACTAAGTTTGCGATTTTTAATTATTACAAATTAATTGAGCATGTATCAGTTGGAATCGATTTGTTACTTGACTTAAATTAGCTACTTTTAAATTCTTTAGAGGGTTCCCGTTTTTGGTATGAACAAGAACAATTTTAATAGCTTTTCAGTGAAAAACTGGAACATTTTAATGACTTTTGATCCTAAGTAAATGAAAGTTTCCTCTGATTTGCCGTAACGTCCTTTTCTAATGATTATCGATTAAAGATTTTAAAAATCATAAGTGAACATTAAGTGAACGTTAAGTGAGCATGCAAACTTTGCAATCATTACTTTTCTTTCAATTTTGTCTTTTATTGATTTGTGTTGCGGGCAGTGTTGAGGACAGTGTTGAGGGTTGTGTTGAGTAGCGGTTGAGATGACAAATATTCCAATAATTTTGTCAATTCTTTGAGAGGACAGCAGAAGATTAGTGCTAACCAGTGTGTGTGTGTGTGTGTGTGTGTGTGTGTGTAACCATGGCCATTTCATTTATGAAAACTTCCAACAATACCATTACTGATCACAGAAATAATGGAACAAATAATAGAAGAGTTGATACAATTGAAGTTCAATACGAGACCAATGGATATGTGACCAACGATTGCAAAGACACCGATGTTATTGAAGTTCGTTTCTATTTATTGTTTATTCAATTAATAAATTTTATTCTTTCAATAGTTATTGACTCCAATAATATCTTTAATGAAAGTGTTGGGCACTTGGCCTCAAAGTTCAGAAACTCTTTGGCAAAGAATGAATGTTTGGAATGCGGTCACACTTTTTATTCTTCATTTCTATTCGTTTGAAATTTTCGGCGAATACTTATTCAAAGTAAGACCAAAGACTTCATTTTTGTCTAAATTTGTGGAAATGTCGACATTCTTTCGAGCATTTGTTGTAATGATTGTAATCGATATCCGATTCTTACGACAACAGAAAGTCTTGAACTTATTTCGGGTTTGTCTATCATATAATTAGTATTCTAGTAAAAATTTAAAAATCAATTTGATATTTGTGCAGCAAATCAGTACTTTTCCCACTTTTAGTGAAGAACACAAACTGACAAATCTGTTGAAACTTTTCAAGAATTTGAAGATTGGATTCTTTGCTTTTGTTGTCATCCAATCCATTGTTTCAATGGATGCTCTTCTCAGACAGACTTTTGACTCTTTCGTGGATTTAATATTTCATAATTTGAGTCAAAGTAAATGATTGCGACAATTATTTGAGCCCTAGTTTTACTAAAATTGCTTTTTAGACTCAGATTCTGGGCTTTTCGTATTCGAAATATTTTTGATGACAACTAAATGGTTTTGTTATCTATTTTTCGTGATATTCAATGAGTGTTCGAACAAAATCTACTTTCTTTGGTATACTTTTAATATTTGTTTCCAATTGAGAAAGGTCACTTTAAATTACATTTTTTTACAGTATTTGTCTGATTATAAGAAACAAAATAAGAGATTTTAACTCTTATTTAAGACATTTGGCGCAAAGAAATACAATTTGTTCTATCGATCAAATACAACAAATGTGAGCCTTTTTGTAAAATTAATTTTGGTTAATTTGACAAGATTATTTTGCTTCAAATTCGTTTTCAGTTATAGAATGCATTGCGTTCTGACCTCAATTGTCGACACAATTGAAGACAATTTCTCTGTGCAGTCATTTTTGTGGGTATTTTCAATTGTTATCAATTTATGCGTCAAAATCCAAGTGATTATAACTGGAATTAAGACAAACGACTTCTCTCTGATGTCATTCATTCTGACGGGTATTATATGATTTTCAAACAAATGATAACTTTTTTTTGACTAAACATTCATTAGATTTGTTTTATTTGACGACTATTTTCGTCTCAATTCTGTTAATTTCGAGTGAAATCGGAGAACAGAACTCCGAACCGGTTCTAAGTGTCACAAAAATGGGTGAAAACTCGAACGTCAATGACTCTAATTTACAGCAATCGATACAATTGTTGGTCACAAAACTAAACACTCCTTCAATGTGTTTGACGGGTTGGAAGTGCTTTGAGTTTAGCAAAAGCTTTTTGTTGACAGTAATGGGCGCTCTAATCACTTATATGGTAGTTGTCCTCCAAATGTCGTGAAAAGTAAGTCAAGAGTTATCACAAGTTTATTATAAATTTGTTAAATGAATTGAAAACAGAATCGGTTTGATTGAAACTAAGAGTTGGTATCGACTAACAAATATATCATTACTTTATTTGTTATGAAATATATAATCAATTAATGAAATAAAATGAAAAATGAGTTAATGTTTCGTTAAATTATTGAATGAAAAACTGGATTATTATTTAATTATTTCGAAAACTTTTCGAATAATTTTTGACTCAATTTTAAGTAAAATATAAAAATTTGGTTCAAAAGTCTATGGATTTTGTATTAAAGAGTAAATCATTCCATAGAGATAGTAGAAGAATGAGAGCAAATAAAAGGCGAGTTTCACCCAACCCTCCTTCATAGCTCTGGACAACTGGTCCGCATTCATTATAGTCGTCGCATCGTAAAGCCCTGGCCCTGACATTATTGGCCGAGTCTTGTATCTAAACAAATGACAAAATGCTTTGAAATTCGTTTGCAATTTAAACAAATTGTTGGCAAACCTATAGATGTGATAAGCGATGAGCGGAGCGTTCAGAAGAAGTGTTAACCTATTCATCAAATCAATTGATTTTCATTAAAATTCATTAAACAAATCATTGAATGCAAACCATTCGCCGGCGAAGAGAAACAATACATTGAACGCCAAATGAACGCCATATTCGGGTAAAACCAACTAATTATCATAAAAGACAAGTCATTATTCATCAATGTATGTATAAGTTGTCCATGGACATGTTAATTACTGACCGGATTAAGAGTATTGCACTGATCTATAGGGTTCTTGAAGTCAGTCTTGAGTTCATCGATGGCAATAACCTGTCATAACATAACTTATAGTCATCTGAATGTCAATCGACTATTAGTTGAGACTTACGTGAAATACAGCGAAGAATATGAGGAATGCGTCCAAAATCAGACCAGAAATGTAGGAAAAAGCAGCGAAAGTAAAGGCCATCTCAACTGTCAAACCAGTAGTGGACACAACTGTCAGATGAAACGGTCATCAAATGGTAAAAGACGTAAATTTACTTCAAAGATAACGCTTAAGAAACTACTTTCGGTTTGAATTTTCATTTTAAAGAAATGGATTACCGTTTGATTTGAGCTCTGATTAGATTAGCTTTCAATCGATTATTTCAATTGAAATGTTTGGTTAAACAAAATAATTAAATTTAAAACAAAATTATTAGTTAACCATTAAATCAATTTTTTCCTCTATTTCTTTGAATTTTCTTCTTTTCTGACTATTGTTTTGCTATTTTTAGTCCAGTTATGAGTCATTCAAACACTACGTAACGTTTACTTCCATTCAAAGGCATTCATAATAATTGACGAAAGAGTTGTTTTATTAGATTTTATCATCAATTTTGGTATTTCTCACGAATTTAAGTAATTTAATCATAAGTCTCATCTAAATAAAGCATATCGTGATTAGAATTGCTTTGTTTATAAATCATCTGTCAAACTATGTGGTGGTTTCGATGGCACGCCAGAAGGTTCTTCAGATCAGTAATGAATCCAATCAATGAAGAGGCTGCCACCCGATGGCACCGAAGGCTTCGGTTTTTATATATTTTCATAGCGTTTAATGCGGTTATAGTGAGCTATAAGTACTTCGATAGGAGGAAAGAGCGCATCAAAGAAGGAGAGGGATTATATGCTGAAGACCTGACACCCGCTCATAGAAAGGCTCGACTCATGCAGTTGGGAGACGTCCGTATCATAAGGGCCGGCATTGGAGTTCCGACCACTACTTATGATATCAATACTGAACAATACGAACGACAATTCAGACAAAAACTCTCTCAACAAAAACACATTCAAACTGAAGATATTGATAGTCAAGTGGT
>JAQFXL010000064.1:0-37472 GCA_034693445.1 Edwardzetes edwardsi | reverse complement strand
TTCGATGGCTTCTTCTCCGCCGGATTCGATGGCTTCTTCTCCGCCGGATTCGATGGCTTCTTCTCCGCCGGATTCGACGGCTTCTTCTCGGCCGTACTCGATGGTGGTCTGAGCACTATTTTCTCACCATTGGTGGCTATCTTCTCATCGGATGTCGGCTTTTTCGATGTTTTCGATTCGATCTCAGATCTGATCACATTTGATGGCGTCGTCGACACCATCTGCTCCGCACTCTTATCGCTATCAGCACCGGATTCGACATCTTTGAGAGATTGGGCCAATTCGGGCTTCAGATCGAACTTATAGTCGTAAGAGTTCCTGTGCTCCGTCTGACTATCGACTGGGAACTTGTCATCCTTGTCAAGACTGGCAGTGGAACTCTGTTTTGAGTCAGTCTTGTCATCAGTTTTGGTTCGATAGCAGAGAATCACAAAAATCAGAATAATTCCCAAAACAACGGAAATGAGTGCCAAAGGTATCCAAATCCAACCCCACCCACTCTCTTCCGATCCAGACGTCGTCTTCGGTGGCAGAATGGTTGTGATCTCTGGCTCTTTGGTGTCGTAAACTTCGGACCAAAGGGTTGTCTCCTCTGTGTTGTTATCATTTGTATCATTAGATGAGATGTTTTGCGAATTAAAAGTAGGACTCAAAACACAAATGACTAAAATTATAATCAATCGCTTATTTGTCATCTCATTTGTCATCTTTGAACCAATCGATTGATTATATTATTCTTCAAATATCTGTTCTTTTAGTCAGAAACTGATTCAATAAATTGGAATAACTGTTAAGAATGTGAATAGTTTTGAATTTATTTAATTGTTTGTAAGCGCGCTATAGTTGTCATACAAATGAATGTCCAGCAAAAATAGTCTCGAACTTCAAATCGATTCTTGCAAGTTATGAGACAAATGATTATTTCATCAAATTCTGATCAAAACTCAACTAAACTTTTGTTCCGTTTTAAACACTAGTTTTCATGAAAAAAAATGTTTTGAGAAGTAAGTCAACAGATTGTCGTTATTTAAAACCTAATACACAACGGATTTACAACAAAAGACATTTGGTTTTCATTTTTTCAATCAATATTTGGTTCGAGTAAAACATTTCTAAAAAACGCCAACATATGGGACGCAATATCTGTAAACAATTTTTTAAAATCCTTTGAACTCTAATTTTTTTTCATGCTCAAAACATACCCTGACACTTCTCTTTTGATTTTAATACCGGTCCATATGTCGCCTCCGTTTTTATTACGAGATAAAAAAATTAGAAAAAATCTCAACTATTTTTTCAAACATTTTTTATTGGGAAAGGGTGGCAGCCAGACGTGAGGCACCTTTCTTGAGCTCTTTCATGACCCACTCCTCCATCAACTCTTTGAATATAAGTGTCCGACACTCGTCTTATGTATATCCGCTGTATTTGTGCAGCACTTCAGCAAAAAACTACTTAAAAACATCGTTTGAAAACATAAAAAGTAAAAACTCTTTCATTGACTGCATCTGCAGACTGAGAAAAAACGATAATAACAACCGAGTTATAAATGAATATCATTAAGATTACCTCGTTTTCTAAGAATCCAAAACGAAAATGACGTTTTTCTCAGACGGTGTGCCCAAAAAATTCCAAACGATTAAAAATGAATCATTTCCTCTCCAAGGATATAGTAATTCAATGTCAGTCTTAATACAGTCTACATTGAAAAAACACTAATTGATTAGGATCATTCTTGCGATGAGAAATTTGAAACATTTAACATGTTCAATCAAACCTTATTTTGTGTATAAATTCGGTTTGGATTATAAGTTGGAGATCATTATCAGAGGCTCCTATCCTGTCCTATCCCAAGCAAAAAAAAGAATGACCTTTAGCTTGAAATCAATCAAAATTATATACTCTGATGAGAATTGAGAGCTCGAAAAATTCAAAATATTTAAGCCAAGAATAAAAACTAAAAATATTGGATACAATGACTTCGTCTACGATTCCGATACAATGTATGCGTTTCTAATGTCTGGTTTGAAGAGCAGTTGTTTGCGAAGCGGTTTATTCAGGTATTCAATCATTTTTTGCTTTCACATATAATTAGTAGTTTTATATAAACGACAAAATTTTATTCTCACAAAAGGACTAATTTTTACGTCAGAAATATAAGCGATAATGTCTTCGGAGACACAAAAAAAACATGAATGAAATGCAGACAAACTGCAGACGAGAATCGAGAAATTCATAAGTTTTTCAGTGCAAGTCTTGACATAAACTGATCGATCGCTTACAAAGAATAAGTCTGGACTCGCAAAGTCTAAATACAAGCTTATATTTAATAGTCTTTACTTATGTTTCAACGTTTAGCAATATTTTTGTTTTGTTTTGTTTTACCGATTTTTGAAAACAGCAAATACTGTATTATTTTGATCGCAACCAAAGAGCAAAAAACGAATCAAATGTTTAGTCGATGTAATGACCAATAATTATAACTTTAATGACGATTATTCCCAATTCAAAGTCGATTGAGTCTGAGCTCAAAGACTTAGCTAAAGAACTCAACTTTTATTGATTGAGAACTACTTGAGACTCGAAGTTCGACAACAAATTCTTATTATATATTCTTTGCTTTTTATTCATTGCTTTGTTAATAACATTAAAGCCTTTGAGAACACAATACAAACAAATTATAGAAACAGAGGAGTGATTGCAACGGAATACCAGTTCTCAGTCCTATTAGTTTTCATAATTATTATCTTGCTAATAGACTATCGCAGACGAAACTATTCGGGTTATGTTTGAGATTATGGATATTAAAATAGTTGTTAATTTCAATTTTTCAGACATTAACGATGAGTGCGATCATCAATAATGTTTTAGTTTTAATAGGCTCTTGATAAAAATCTATCAATTATTCTGTATTGAAGATCATTTGTCAGCTGATCCCAAAGAATTTGCACCTCTGTGCACACCATTCAAACACACGATTTTCTTCTGTCTGGGGAACAGTATTTCCATTGCATTTACATTAATTGTATGTCTGGACAGCACAGCACAGCCTTTCATTTGGCAAAAACTATTTGCTAAACAATGTTTTAATTAATCGAGCACTTTGTTAATCAATCTTTTTCTAAAAATTACATAATTATTGATAATTAGATATTTTTTTGTTTATTTTATTTCCAATTTTAGAAACTTATCCGAAAAGGAAACTCATTTTGATTATAATAATCAGCTTTTTGTTGATTTTGTTTTAAACGATTAATTTATTAGATATTTATTATTCATATAATATATTGAAAAATAGATTTCAATTCCGGTATTTGTGAACTCAGTTTTCAAACAAAAAGTTAAATAATATTTTTTTATTTTTTCGATTAAAAACTTATTTAAATTACATTTAATATTCAATCAATTATTTGACAAAAAAGACTTTTTAAAGGTATTTAATACCTTTTGAACTGAAATAATGAGAAAAATTAAGTTAATTGTGACTCAATTATAGTGTAAATGCAATCAAATCATAAATAAATATGTGTTATAATACCCGTGAATATAAAATAATTATATGAAAAATCAAAACATGAATGAAAAATAACAAATAGTTGTAAGACTTGAGAATATATTTTTATAATATTAATCAAATTATAATTAATTTACACTTAATTTAAGTTCTGTTCAATAAATGAATTAATGTTTTTAAGCGAATTCTTTAGTATTTTTCTGACAAATTCAATGATATGACAACTCATTTAGACTTGAAATCTCAGTTTTAGTTGAATTTTGTAAGATTTTAGTAAACTATCCTTGTTGGTTTAACGAACAAGAATTCAATTTATCAAAGATAATGTGTACTTAGTCGAAAAAACTGAATTTGAATTAAGCGTTGAAAACTCATTCATTTGAATACTTATTCAAATAAATTCATATTTTCAGTAATGAAATAATCAGTTGATCAGTTGATGGGTGAATTGTGTGTCACAAACATATTCTGTGTGAATGTCTATTAGACTGAATATTGAATTTTAAACAAATAATTATAGAAAAATTGTGAAAATTAGATCAAAAAATTTTCAAAACTATTATATTTAGTCCTAAATATGTGAATAGGAATTATAGTGTATTTGAAATTAAAATTCTTGTGATTCTTGAGTTCAATACTCTGAATGTGTGAACAAATCAAATGAATAGCAATTTGTTGTACTGTTTGTGAAAGTGATCGACGATATCACCCATTGTTTTATTGCCGGCAAATAAAAACTTTTCTGTATATAATCTCAAAATTAATATTTATGTGGAAATGGTATTCATCTGTTGACCGCTATTTTGTCGTTGGGATTAACCTTAAAGATGGTGTTTGGCATCAGAGCGTTGGGGTTCCGGTCGATCACATTCGCCGCTAAACCTTATTTGGAGAGAAAAAGAAACCAAACTTTAAATACGAATGACTCGAATCATGTGATAACACGCGCTTAGAGTTGTCGACAATGATCTTAATGTAAGGCATGTGTCTATACATTGCTTTAAGCTATCGAATCAAAGGTAAGTCTGTCCGACACCACACAGACTAAGGTGTGTCACATTTTATTTATAAGGGACGGGCGTCTAGTATTTGCGTAGACAATGCAATAACTGTTAGACCTGTCAATTGTAAGCTAAAAGAGCACAACCATTGACTGGAGCTCAAGTAAAAAAAAAAGAAGTAAAAAGCGCTGCAATTCTTTTGGATCACTACTAAGAATACCATTTTAGGAGAGGCTCATGAATGGAACGAACGAGACGTTCTTATTTGTGTGCACTCCTGTATGTATGTGCCATAAGAAATTCTAATACAAGAAAAGGTCATAAACAAGTAGAGAGTGCGGAATGTCGTCGAGTCTGTGACCAATCAAACAATGGCAGTACACCTGCGCTTCAACGCCAGGTCTAGTATCGCCTCAAGACATAGCTTCAAAGACCCGTTAAAAGATCTCTAGTTTACAGTCAGGCCATCATTGATACCAATTTAATGATCCGATGCATTGCTTATTGCTTACCATCATTTGTTGGACAGGGCCCGGCAGACATAGCGCGCAGGTAAACGCCGCTTCTGCACGACTCGTCCATCATTGAACACCAGTTTGCATAAGTGTTCCCATTAGAGGCGCACAACTCCTTACTAGTCGTCGAGTTGTCAGACACGGATAGGTGTGGTGGACAAGGCATCGGACACGTCACGCAACGCCCCTCGTCATTGTTGTGGACATCTCTCAGACATTTTTTATTTCGGCCACAACTGATGGACTGGCAGTTGGCGTTCTCTAAAGTTTTATTGAGTCAAACATTAGAGTTATAAATAAAACAAATAAAAGTCTTATATTTCAGGGAAAGGTAAGGGAAAGCCAGACATCAAATAAGACATTAATAATACATCGATAGAGCATTCGATATAACAATAAATGAGAATTTATTTCGAAATAATGACTGACTAAAGACCAGAGTCTGAATGACTGACTTATTTATAAAACCAGACTCAGACTAATGCATAATTTTTTTTTATTCTGTACTCTCTCTCCTAAATAGCAGTGTTGGGAAGTCTCGTCTGTCTGTCCTTCGGTATTGTATTAAATGCAGCACTTTTTTCAGTGTCAAAAAACATATTCAGATTTTTTATTTACTACTGAAGTACTGTATTATTAAATTTGATGATTAAAAAGCTATCGATTTTATATTAAATTATGAGTTAAGGCATACATTTGATTGATAATCAGGGTTACTATAAATATCTTTCGCAATTTTCTTCCTTTTTCTTCAATCAGTCATTTTTGAGAGCAAAATATTTGTTGAATTTCACTAAGAATTTCGTTTAAATATAAAGAAAGAAAAATCAGACATAAACTTGAAAATTGAATTTGAATTATCGAGAAGAGTCTGACGGCGCCTTCCAATGAGAAATCACTAATGATTTTATCATTGAATGCCATTATATGATGTGCTCACAAAACGAGTCCATAAAAATCTTGAGTAACTAAACAAGCTAATTTTATTCGTAATCCAAATCAGTTTAACGCCAAATATTTTGATTTGATTCTCGAGTCATTAAACGAAGCAAATGTTGAAACTTAATTATTTTGAAAAATGAGCTCAAATTCACTTAATTCATGTAAGAATCTTAACATTTCTGAATATTTTAAGCCAACTCTCGTCGATATTGAGCAAGAATTCCAAAAATTGCTTTAATATTAAGATTAAGATAATAGTGACGTCAATTAATATCTTAAATATCAGACAGTCTTAGGGTTTGCTATTTTGACTGCTTTTTTTGGGTGTTTACTATAAAAGTGTTTATCGATAAAACATTTCGAAACACATAATAATAATCATAATAATGAGAATCAAAATTTAAATTCAAAAGCAATAAAACTGGAAATAAAAATTTATAAAAATCATTGCTTGCATTCAAATAGCAAGAAATGTATCGAAAAAGCATTCATAGACTAAACCCCTTTTGAATTGAAAACTAATCTCAAAAGTGATTCTTCTATGAAATGTTTGAGAAGCGATAAATTTGTTGAAAGTTCAGTTCAACTCAGATGACTCAACAAATTCACGAATCAAATTATTTATAAAATTATGAAAAACAATAATAATAACTCATATTTTATAGACCGTAACGTATTTCGGGGCGAAAATAAGTAAATGTAAAGGAGATGAATAAGTTTATTTTTCATCACTTTAATAGATGTAAGAGTATTACGAAAACAATTTTTTCTCCGATCAAATTTGTCAGAAATGACTTTGAGTTTGAAATTTGGAAATAATAAAAAATTGGTAGAAATTATAAATTCATAGAAATTAATCAAATGTTTTTATATCTTTTATATCCTTGGCTATGAAATTACGTTATTGTCATATCCTATGTGTTCCTAACTTTTGCCAAAACTCATGCAATGATTTATTTCTACATTTCTACGAATAGTTTAGTGAATCAAATGTTTCAGTTATATTGAAAATATTTTTTGGCCTTAATTTCGAATATAATTATAAGTTATATGAGATTAAAGTTTTTGTTTTACACAACACTGTAATTAATTTGTCTAAAAGCGCATTCGGTAATCAGCTCTGGGTATTATTCGGCGTCAATATGTTATCACCGGTTTTGTGCCTAGTACATTCAGTGCTCACTGCAATCGAATCAAAGTAGTTCTCATATAATTTGATGTAATTTGTGAGGCATTTATGAGGCGAACAAATGAAATGCGAATAAAATTATTATTTTTCATATTTTCCAAAAATGTCATTACGCCTAATGAAGCAATAAATAACATATAACTTATTAACAACTATTGAATGCTACTCAATACGTGAGCTTAGCCTTGAGCCTCAGCCCCAGCCAAGGTTTGAGACGCTTAATACATTAAACAATACTTCTGAAACCAGAGATATGCAAGGTGGGCTGGTTAAATCCCACTAAAATCACAGCTAAAAATGGACTGTCGCGTTGATGGGAAAGTCCCATTGTTAATCTATGTGGTACAGTGCAAAGCCAGACACATTGATTATGAGGAACCTTGCACATGCCCACTTACAACAACTGATTATCTAAGCATTTAATTTATGTTTAAATTCTTGTGTTCAGTCATAATAATAGGTGAACTTTTTTTATCCGATCTATCTTTAGCTCAAATAAAGACTGTTTAGGCTAACCCTAAGATTAAGCTGAGTCTGTAATGTAATAACTTTGCCCAGAATAAGTTTTCCACTCTAAAGCCTATTTTTTCGCTAAGAGCTCATTAAAATTCAATTCTGGGCTCAATTCTGTTATTTTTGAAATAATAATACATTAGAGAAGAATTTTACGGATTATTTAGATTTCATGCCTTAAAAAATTAGTAAAACAAACAAATATAGGATGAGTGCAAACATCATACAAATTCAGAACTGGTATTGCCTTCAAATGCAATGAAGTGCTCTTTCAGGGGTATAAACTCTACCTCATCTCTGGGCAAATTGAAAGTGACTTATTAAAAGTTTCGCGCAAATTTTGAGAAATAAAAGGACCTAAACGAGAAATACCTGTATTTTGTGGTCTTTTCAGTGAGAAATGTGTGCAATAAGAGTATTGACGGAACTAAATGATACATACGTTTACAGTGTCCTCTATAAGCGACTTGAATGGCAGTGGCCGACAGACAGGCAGCCCTTTGCAAATGGCAATAACTAGAATAGGTTACGTTATTGACGCCACAGACTGGACGACTATTTGCACTGACAGGCGGGCAGTGGTGCTTACATCGCACACAATGAGGCTTCAGGTTATGGTCTAATATACATGTCTTGCTATCAGCGCAGCGAACGCTATGACAGGAGTCTATCCCAGGGAAAGAAAATATCATATTATGTCATAAATATTTAAATCAATGGAAAAATAAATGCAATGAAAGCCAATTCGTTGAAGAGTTCAACAAATTCTTCACTCAATGTATAAATCGACAAAAGAATCAAAATATGAAACACGTGTTACCATTAAAAAGAGAAAAAAGAAAATTCAAGCAAAACTATAAATTGCTTCAATCATTCATATATATTGAACCTGTAATTAAATAGATGTAGTCATATACTAAACATACCTTCACAGCTTCCATAGTATTCAATGGTTAGCGTAGAGTCTTTACGGCATTTTCGCTTCAGAAGCCTACAGACGTGCCGATAGGTTCGACCATCGCTTCCTTTAGATGGCATTAAATTTTCAGATCATTTTAATTACTTTTACTTTACTTTGAATTTTTTTATTCATTTTCTCTCAAATATAACGATAATGTTTATGAGTACTGACCACAGACGGGCCCCAATCGCCTCTTGCGCCGGGAGCACTTGGGTGCGCAAATGCATGCCGGCCGGCTCTCATCTTTTAGCACACACTTCTTTCCTGCACCACATTGAACGCCTTCACACGTCGCTGAATGGGTAGACATAAATCAAATTAATCGGACAATAATTAGCGTAAACCTTATTATCCATTTCTATCTAAAAAGTTTAACGAAAGGCATAAAATGATTGCCAAATGAGATATGAGTCAAAAACTCTATTTTGATTATCACGAGGAAAGGGGCGACTCTTAAGTATGCGAATCAAGTTTTCTCAATGAACTTAACTTTAATTTGTATTCAATAAAAATAATAATAAAAAACCCGATTTTCTTTGTGATTCTCATTATTGATATCAAATAAACATAGAATTCATTAAACAATAATAAGAGTCGAAAATCAAAAGCAAACGTTTTTGAAGTAACACAAAATGTTTTTTTTTAAATTATTTTTTTCCAACTTTTTCTTTAATGATTAATAGAAATCAATTAAATTTTCTTTTGAGGCGTGGATTGAATTCTTCAGAAAACCATTTGATAAACAACTGGTTGAAAATTTAGGCTAAAAACAAATTAATTTCCAAGAAATGCTTGGAATTCCTCTAATAGTTCGCAGAGGAAAAACTCAAATTAATTGATTGAAGTTTCATTTTATTGCAATTAATTTGATGTACAATTAGAGGATAGGGATTTGAGAGTCAACAGAGAACCGATATAATTTACCTTTGCAAGTCACACAAGGAACGCCACCCCTGAGCGCACGGTGGTAAAATATTTGTCCATCTGTTAAATCTTCGGTGTAGGCCGTTGACGTAATACCAGAGTTGGCATTTTCGGCACCACTACAGCACTGCTCTTGAGTGACGTCTTTCCGGAGCAAATCAAAACACCGGCCGTTCCGATTGGGTGCACTCCAACAGATTCCAGCTATGAATTAGAGAGCATATTATAAATAAATAATAAATTTAATCATTATTTGAAACTAGAATTTAAGCCATTTTTTCAATTTTATTGAGTAATAAATTTTTGCCTTTAAATTAGACTTCAATTCTTAAACCAAACAAAGTTTTGATTTATATTTCAGGTCTAATACTAATAGTTATTCAAATGTTTCGATTGTTTGGTTAAAAGTAATTTCAAAAAACAAATTTATTCTCGATTTGAACTCAAGTAATAGAGTAGAGTTCGAGCAAAGAGTTTGAAATCCTACAAAAATGGACTCAAATCTAATGAATTATTCAAAAGTAAATCAATAAATAAAATGAATAACTTCTAAAAATCATCGCTCTTTTGGTGAATAAAAATTACCAATGTTTTGACTTAAGGCTAAATTGAGAAAGAGATCGATTTTATGGATCGTCCGGATGTGGGTGGAGATGAACTCCTTTTGATTGTAATTAATATGTCATATGCCACTGTCAGAGTCCCAGTTAAACCAGTGCCCAAACAGTTTAAACAGTTTTACTTACAAAAAAAAGATTTATTCCTGGAAAAATTTTAGAACGGATTGGATGCCGAGCTGCTCACCGCTGAGTTGGTCTGACAACTATTCTGCCAATGGCTGTTCTAATTCGACACTTTTTGTGAGTTATATAATAGGAGTTAAGACTGGGCTAACTGTTTGAGCATAGGGTTCAGCAGACATCCGGAGTCCGTCTCTTCGTTCAAACACTCAATTAGGGTTAACTGAGTTTATTGTGCCATAAACTACATGTACTGCACAAGACCTCGATCGCCAATAACTGACTGTCTGGCCGTAACTGTGACCCTGACCGTGGGGGAGACCAATGTTGAGAGACAGTGATTGGTGACACTCTTCGTATGACTGAAGTCATGGTCACCACAACTGGTCTCACAAGACAACACAAATCGATTGAAAGAGAGCTTTGATTCAAAAGAATGTCTTTTAAAACTGTGTTATACTTCGTCTGTGCTATTGATTGTTGCGTTGAATGTGAGCTAATGTTAGGAATGTTTTCACAACTTTTGTCAATTCAATAGACATTTGAATTCCTATTCGAAAGTAGGGAAAGACATAAAACTGTTTCACAGCTTTGAAAGAAAGTTTTAATTTGTGAATCAGAGCCCAAATTCATGAGAAAAAGTCTAAGCAATTAGTCTTCAAAAATAGGTTTCTGATGAATATGTCTATAAATAGAGGATTACTTTATTATCGTTCCCATCATTTCTATTATTTTTTGGTCTACAATCAACTTAATTAATGCCAGTCTTCGAGAAATAGTCTAAATATAGTTAATGAAAAGCATATTTGAAAGAAGTGTAGTGAGAGAAGATGCCAGTCCTTGGTTTGACACAACATAAGACAAGGGCATCCCATACAGCAAGAAAAGCACGCGTACATTGAAAGTTTGCGTAACCTCTTAATCAAATATTTGTCTAACATTTCATCTTCTCTTTAGAGACTAATATTTGGTATTTCATAAGAAAATAGAGACTTTCCTAAGTTTCCAGAACACTCCGGAAATTCTTTAAAAGGATACCAGGAATTTCTATTTCGAAATCTTTGTTATTTTCCTCGACTCAATCTCTAATCAATTTCTGTGTAGGAAAGGATCACGAGATCTATTACTACAGCAAAAAACAAGTCATTGAATATTTAATTTCTTAAAGTCTTTGAACAGTTTATCGATTAATCAAAAGTAACTTTTAGTGCAGTTTTGGATTCAATTTTAATGCAAAACATTATTTTAAAATAAAAAAGAGGGAAAAAATTTATCATTTGAAGAGTGAATTAAATAAATGAATGAATATTTTCCCGTTTTTTGCCATAAATAGATTGATTTGTAAGTCGAGTATCTCTTCTTTAATCAAATTTTTTGGCGAAACAGAAAGAACAGCAAAACTTATGTGGGATTTGAGCCACAAATTAGAGCAGTCAGTAAAAGTCTGTTTCTTATGATCGGAGACAAACTGATTCTGTCATCGCTTTTATAATCCTATTTACTATTTAGTCTATCATTCAAATGAAGGCAAATATCGTATGGACTCAACCATTGAAACAAACTTTTTTCTTCCAAATCATGAATTAGACTGATTCGGGTCACACTATCGATAAGAATCTACAATAAATAGTAGGTTTTAGACTATCGATAAACACTGTTAAGCAATACGACAATTGTCTGAAAATATCCTCAAATATCCCGAACGCCTTCAGAGATCTAAAAAACTTTTGAATCAAATAAAGTCCTCAAAAGGATGTAAACAAATCAAGTAAACCATTAATCTTGGGAAAACTTACTATGAGATCAAATGACGTCAAACTCGATATAAAGAATTATCTTTTACTCATTTTAGTAGTAATACAAAGATATAAAGCTTTAAATATTTGTCGATAAGAAGAGTTAATTTGAAAAAAGTTGGAGACTATGCAGACTATGAGACTCGTAAGCAATGAGTGATTAAATGTTTTCTTAAGTGAATAAACTATTTGATAAACGAATCGAAAAATAAACAAAACTTTGAATAAAAGCATTTTTGAAAACAATAGGCTTAAAAAGTGAGCGAAAAACAAATCAAATGATACATACCTTCGACGGAATGAAACGAAATGTTAATTAAGAGAATTAAATACAAAACAGAACAGGAATTCCTCAAATGAATTCGAGTCTGTGTGTCGCCAATGCAGTGAAAAGTAATCACTTCAACAGTCAGACCCATTGTAGACAACTGTACTTTAGAGAAGTGTTTTTGAATCTTAAGATTCTTGCGATTCTGGCAGACTTTACGGTTAGGAAAAAGTTTTCACTCGAATCAAAAGTTTTTTATATCTATCGAACCTCACTCTTAGTGAGCACTGAGTGAAACGTAATGTTTGACAAATAGATTTTCACTCAAACCATACTATAGTTTAACTCAAGAATTGTAAGTGAATTGAGAGAGAGAGGAGAGAGGAGAGAGAAGAGAGCGTAAGTTTGCTCGTCAACACAACCTTCACAACCTTGAAACAGGTGCACTCAAACATATACGCACCTATCATTCTGGCCAATACTCGAGTCTCGAACCCAGTGTTATATAATAGTCGAGTCGAGAGTCGAGCCAACACTTAGTGTGAGACTCAGACACTGCGATCCTGTTCTCAAATACTAAGAAAATTAGAGAAAAAACAAAATCAAGAGAAGACTGAAGAAACTGAAGAACAAAATGATAATTAAAGGGCAGAATCTTAAGAATTATGACTATTATTCAAACGAAACAATAAATATAAACATAAATAAAAGTGAAGTAAAGTAAAGCTCAGGTATTCTCTACTGATTTGCTCAGGAATTCACTCAATTCGATAGATATTTTGCTGAAAATTCAGAATAACTTTCGCTCTAATTCTATGCCTTCGAAAAGCCGGCAAACAATGCCTACGAAATGCCTTTTTTGCATCGATTGAACACTTTTTCGCTTTAAAGACAAACCGTTTTTCCACGAATTGCTGCAAATGTTTGGCTCCAAAAGAACCAAAATTTTCTTGAATTCTAATTTTCTGAATTTAAATTAGATTTTTTTGCAACTAATTTACCGCTAATTAAGACGGAATCCAAAGTATATGACTTTCAGAACTAAACTATTGGCTCAAAAACTATAAATTATTTTCCTATTGACTATTAACTTGATTTATCTTGATAGAATTATGCAAAATTTTCCATAATATGCCAAATTAGGAACTGATAAATACTCAATTCATACGATTTTATTATAATTTTTATTCATTCTTACACAGAATTGATATAAATGCGAGGCAATAATCAGACAAATCCTTTACATTTTGCTTATTTAATATTCAAAATAATAAAAAGTAATGCAATTAATAACAAAAATATTCATAATTTTATTTGAATGACAGAGAGTTTTATGAGATTTTATGAGAGCTTTGGCTGAAAATTGGTGTCGAAAACAAAGTTAATTTCATTTTTTGTTTTTGTTTGCAATTGTTTTCAATAGAAACAAATAATTGAAAGGAATCGCAGAATAATACACATCAGAGACGATACCATTAGTGATAATGTCTTAAGTCATTAATGTCTTAGATTTGATTCCATGGAAATCATGATTTATGTCTGACTTTTTAGATGAAGACAACAGTATTTCTTTGTTTATTTGTTTCCCAAGAAATCAATTGCTTTTTGTTTGTATTACTCAGAAAACAAGTCAATCGATTTGAACGGAGACTTTGCAGACAGTATTTGGTTGACATTATTTACAAATCATTTTATTATTATTATTAAAGTTCAATGTCTTCAGGACTTTGTTTTATGTAATCAAATGTCTGTCGAAGAAAATAAATCAAAATATATGTCTGTTTTGAAAACAAATGACATGTTTTCACAATTCAAATATAAGTCTGGTTTCAGAGAAAGCCATAAATAAGTCATAAAATAGTTGATAAACACTTAAATTACAAATTATTTTGAATGAAGAAAACTAATTACAAACTTTAATAAAATAAATAGCAATAAAACGCTTTTATATCAAACTTTAAGCTTAAGAATTGTTTAAATCAAAACTGGTTTTAAAGTGAAAACTCATGTAATTAATGCATAAATTGACCAGAAATTAGTTGATATACTTGTTAAGAATTAATCAACTTTCAGTCTGAGTGGAAGGTTGGCTCTTGAGGTTAGGATTTATGACATTTATCTGTTTGAAAATAAAAGTATTAATCAAATTAGAGTCCATTTAATTCAAGTTTTCAATGAATTTCTTCAGATACTCATTGAATTTCAAGCATTTTATTTTGAAAATGAATGTCAAATGAATGTCATTATTTCTGACCGGTTCTACAATTCCGTTCTGATGTTTTCCCAACGCCTGACCCGAAGTCCATCCCATTTTGGAAAGCAGTTGAAAGCCTTTATTGGATTTGGATAACGCACTGAACCGAAAAAGGAAACAAAACTGAGAAAAAAGCAATAAATTAGAGGTAAACTCACGCGTCGAGAGAAGTGCCGGCGGCTGTCTTTTCATAGGGATTGTCGCTTCCCTTTTCAATCCTCCTTCGCTTAGCCCTATCCTTATAGCAGTTAGTAATCAGCGTTGACTTCGTTTCAACAAAATCTGCGTCTTTTAGACCAAACTTTTTCTTAAGAGTTTTCAACTGCTTTTTGCGATCCATTTCTTTGTCTGTTTTCGAGTAAAAACTGTTTTGTACTTCACTTGACTTAAGGCTAGCGATTACGAGTCCCGGTTCGCAGCGATCACAAGTCACGTCTTTGCCGTTATGGATGTGCACTAATAGCAAACATTTGCCAAAACATATTTCATCGCAATGTTTGAGAACAATCTCAGAATTCCTATCGATTTTGATTCCATTAGCAAACGTCCCGTTAGTGCTGTTCAGGTCTTTTATCACATAATTGTTGTTATTGTAGTCATATGTGATCTCTGCGTGACTCTAATAATAAGATAAAACCTATAATTAGCACAAAATGAACAGAATTTGAAAATATTTTGAAGACTTACTCGACTGACCGACTCATCTGTGATGTAAACGTCACAATTGGAGTCATTACCGATTTTGGCGCCCATACACGTCACCAGTAATAGAGATCCAATTTCAAGTGTTGTTGACTTTTTCACAATCATTCTGACCATTGGAGGACTTGACTCTCGTTTTTCTATTCATTCAATTTATAGTAAATTAATTCAAAAACTAAGAAAATGAGTCAAACCTCCAAATTTGAGATCAGAATCAATACTTTCATCAGAAATGACAGAACAGTCATCCGAGTCCCCAATTTCTCCCTCTTCTTCAGAGGAGACATCAATGGTGTCGTTATCAGAAGTTGTTTCTCTTTTCTTCAATTTCTAGCAACAAATCAAACAAATTAACGCATTTCTCAGTTATTAAACAATTGAAATAAAACCTTAGATTTCAAATCATTTAACGATTTTTGTCGTTTTTGATTGTCTTTAAGTGAGGAATAAAAGTCATAGACTTTGGTCTCTGAGTTATACTTATAGTAGTTCTGAGTCTTTGGGTCATAAAAAAGATATGATTCCTATAATTAAATAATTAATTAGAAATTTACAGAGAATTTAATGCAATGTTTTACCGGATAGTAATACCATCCACTGCTTCGGCTGTAATAAGTCTTAGATTCTTGGTCATAGAGGTAATCATTTTCGAAATCATTTTTCTGTACAACTTCTTCGGCGATTTCACGGACTAAATCACTAATCTTTGTCTTATTCTTCACACCGTTTTGTTTCCAATCTTTGGAATCACTGCTTTCATCGCAAGAATTCAAACATTTCTTACAATTACTACAAATCTTTGGATGATTTTCACTCAAGGATTCATTAATTAAAGTCAAATCTGTTTGTGTCTCAACGGATGAAGTGATGGTTTTGATGACATTTTGATGCAAATGAAGTTTAGCTGACAATAGACTCAAATCATCCCTTAAATGATTGTTGTATTTCAGAGAAATAACTTTTTCACTCAAAAGCTTTTCAATCGTTTTTTTATTGCTTTGGATTTGAAGTTCTTTTGCTTCCAATTGTTTTCTCAAATCTTCAATACTTTCAACACTTGAATCCATGGTTAAAACGATTAAATTAAATGTATATAAATCACAGTTTAGTTTTGAAACTCACTCTTAGATTTGAAATTCATTTTGCAATGAAATTAGAATCAAAACATAAACACAAACTGTCATTGAAATGGTTTCTATGGAAACTGTAGTAAACATCAAAACACGTGCTTAAAAGGCATTCATTTCGTAAAACAGTTTATATCGAATTTATTCGCCATTAAAATCTCGAAGATGTCCGAAGACATCAAGAATGTTGAGATCAAGGAGGAAGAGGAGTTTGACAGCGATGACATTGAGTCACCAGAAAGCGAAGATTCAGAAATGGAAACTGAAGAAAATCCGGACCAAGAAGTGCCTCCCATTCGGCAAACATATATCCCGACTGCAATCGATAATCCCGAAGAACTTGAATTCGATGAATCGGCTTATATTATGTACAGAAAAGCACAGACAGAGTACCCGTGTCTTAGTTTTGATATAATTTCCGATAATCTGGGTTCTGGTGCCCAACGGGCCGATAATTATCCTCTAACTTGTCATTTGGTGGCCGGAACTCAATCGGGAAAATCAGATGGAAATAAAATATTGGTTCTTCGAATGTCAGGACTCAATCAAATCAAACAAAAAGAGCCGAAAGAAGACAGCGATGACGACAGTGACAGCAGTGATGACGACGAAGAAGACGAACCGAAACTAGACTGCATTCCCATTGACCACAAGGGATGTGTTAATAGAGTTCGAAGTACTTCAGCCAACGGCAAGTCTCTGTGCGCGACTTGGTCTGAGTCGGGAACCGTTTACATCTGGAACTTAACTCAAGCCATCTCTGCGTTCACTGATTCCGAACTTATGACTGAATTGACTCGAAATAAGTCATCGATTAAACCAATTTATAACTTCAGTGGACATCGAATAGAAGGTTATGGACTGGACTGGTCGCCCCTCAAAGAAGGCTTATTAGCCACTGGCGACTGCAGGAAAAATATTTTCATTTGGAAGCCCACAGAGTCTGGCAGTTGGGCTGTTGACCAAAAACCACTTATAGGACATAAAGACTCAGTTGAAGACTTACAGTGGTCTCCGAGTGAAGACAATGTGTTGGCCTCGTGTTCTGTCGACCAATCGATTAGAATTTGGGACATCAGAGCCAAACCCGTCTCCAGTTGTATGTTAACCGTCGAGTCGGCCCACGAATCAGATATTAATGTAATTTCTTGGAATCAAAAAGAAAAGACATTCATTTGTTCCGGAGGTGATGACGGAGTCATCAAAATATGGGATTTAAGGCATTTCAAGTCTGAGTCTCCGAAACCAATCGCAACATTCAAACACCACATTTCACACATAACTTCTGTCGAATGGCATCCAAACGACGGCACAGTTTTTGCCGCCTCTGGAGATGACAATCAGCTGACACTTTGGGACTTAGCCGTTGAGAAAGACAATGACAGTGAGAGTGAAGACCAGACAGAAGTGAATCGATTACCGCCACAACTATTGTTCATACACCAAGGACAAACAGAAATCAAGGAACTTCATTGGCACAAACAAATACCCGGCCTCGTAATCAGCACCGCATCGAATGGTATCGATTTATTCCGGACTATAAGTGTCTGAAATGTTCTGAAATTCGATTTGAAATTCAATAAAATATTTTTAATTTGTTTTAACGCATGAATTGATTAAACGATTGAATTATTTATGAATACAATTAAATGTGAAATAAATTTCAATTTTAAACAAAAATCCAAACAAAAAATTCAACGCAATATCGGATTAACTAATATAAAAGCGGGACAAAGAAATTGTACTCCAGTTTAGTCTATTCTTCGATAAGTAGTCACTCATAGCTCTTCTCAATCAACACAACTGATGGAAAGGCACTAATTTATTGAATAGCGCTTATAATCGATTCAAATGATTTGCATTTTTTGATTGCATTTATTTTAAGACGAGTCCAATGTTTGAGTCACGAAACCTGAGATATCATTATTTTCATTCTGAGTGATGAATGGATGACTCAGGAGAACAGAATAATTGGGTCTTCTCTGGTAATCTCGTTGTAAACTAAATAATTGATACGAATTGCAAATAAATTATCGGATAATCAATAGTTTTGGTCAATCAATACATACCACTGTTCGATGAAGTTCTCAAAGTCTGGGGAAAACCTATTTGTCGGGAGTTTCGGAGGCTCATCCTGACAGACTCGCTTCAACTGCTCGAACAAACTCTTGGACTCAGGGAACGGGAATTTGCCGATCGCTAACTCAAGCATTGAAATGCCTGTCGATTGCAGAACACATCCGATTAAGAAAAGGGTTTCAATGAATTCATGGCTCACCTAAACTCCAAACATCGGACCGAATGTCATAACCCTTACGTTTGGGGTCGGGATTGATCCTTTCGGGTGCCATATATGGCTTACACCCGGCTTCAAATGTCTGAGCGATTGAATTGACTAAATGACCAGATATGCCAAAGTCACACATTTTGACGACTCCTTTCCGACTGATCAGAATATTTGATGGTTTGACGTCTCTGTGGATTATTTTGATGCCATACAAGTACTGCAAAGCCTTTACAATACTGGCAGCTATTGTTCCCAATATTTGCTCGGGAATGGCGTTCTCTGTATTGGGGTTCTCTGCTCTACGGAACGCCAACCGATAAAACTTGTCTAAAGAAGAGTCCAATATCTCCATAAAGAGCCAGAGGTCGCCCTCCCAGAAGATGGCCCCATAAAACTCACTATTCATTCAATTACTTATTAATTAAATTGTATAAAGTTATGTAGGGATGAGTTATAACTAACACAATATTGGGACATCCCTTGGCGTTGACCAACACATTCATATCCATGAGGAGTCGTTTCTGTTCTTGGACTATTGTCGCACTTATCCTCTGAACAGAGAACAGAAAAATCTCTTGTTTTGATTTTCGCAAAATTGGTTATTCACTGATCAATACCTTGACAGCCATTTCAAAGCCCGTTGGCTTATGTCTGATCTTTTCTACGATACCATAGGCTCCTCTGCCCAACTCAGCCACAGTTTCCAAGTTATCAGGCTCAATCTCAATGGTTTGATCGCCAATTTTGATGGTAGTCTTTGTGTCGATGTGTTCGGGAGTTGCCATCGGCTGAGGTGTGGTTTCGAGGTCTAGCAGAGGGCTAGGAAGTGGTGGCCCTTTTCTCTTGGGTTTTCCTGCAGTCAAAGGAGAAAAATAATGATTTCGGTTAACATTTGAATCGATCGATAGATAAGTTTAAATTCAAATGAATGCAAACCTGAAGACATTGTCGACAATAGTATGCGATTATTGAATAACTCAAATGATTTCGAGGAAAACTATTATATAATTAATTTGATTGCAATTAATTTATCGACAAAATGACACTTAAATGTGATTTTTAATGGTTTTCAAATAGATTTGAGACAAAAGTGAATATCGTTTGACTTTAAAAGCGATTTAACTCATAAACCAAAAGATAAGGCAAAACATTAACTCTTGATATTAAACTAGAGATTAGGTTAAAATCAATTGTTTTTTATTTGTACGCAAGATATGTGGTTATGAGTTGAAAATGCATTCAACACAACAATCAATGATTGAATTCATTCAATGTCTGACACTTTGAGTAATAATTTGTGGATAAAAACAAACGACTGACTCATTCACGCATTCATTCAGTCATTCAGTTGGTGTTACGCTAATCGACGTAATCATTGCTTTCGTCAGACCTTTCACTCAACACAAATGACACAAATCGTGTCCCATATTCAGCTCCCATTTAGTGATAAAATCAAAATTTATTAATTGTTAATCAAAATTGTCGGATAATTTAAGTTTAATTGACATTAATTTCTCATTACTTGATTTTATCCCAAATTCAGTGATAAGAATACAAAGTTTAGTTAACTTTTATATGACTTACTTTATGGCAATTTTTGTAATTTAAATACCACTTTCGACACGTGTTTTAATTGATTGGTATTTTTAGGAGAAATGATTAAATGATTACTCATTTTTCGATTTCATTCTGTGATCAAAATTAAAAAGTTTAAAACCATATGAAAGTTGTCTCATGAAAGTGTAATCTTGTAACTGATATCCGGATCCAAATGCAATCCGATAACAATAAACGAAAAAAGTCATCGTTTTATAAACAAAATCATAAGAAATGTAAACCAAATAAAGGCCTTTTGGCCGAAGGAATGACCGGATTTGTGGTCACTTGTAATCTGAAGGAATATCATTGTCTTAAAGAGTCATATAATCTGTTGAATGAATTCGCAGACAAATTGTACGGCAATTATAAACAAATTTCCGAATCTAATGCTTCGGAAGTGGACATCGAGAGTGCCATTAAAAATGAGATCAATTCGCTAAAGACTGACGAAAAACGATTCCAACAAATGATAACGAAATGCAATAATGTTTTGTTCATTAAATCCAATGACATATCTGTGGATCCATTAGTTCTTTGTTCGGAAATTTTTAAAGAGATTGAAACAAATGGCAAACAATTGACTCAACATTTGTTAAGAATGATTCCGATTGTAATCACTTTCAAATCAAATGCCGATTTCGATGACATAATTGAAAAACATTTAGAAACTCAAACAAAAGAGTCCATTAGTTTTGTGGTTCAATGCAAAGTCAGGAACAACAGTGAAGTCAAGAAAATGGATTTAATCGAAAGAGTGGTGTCTGTGGTCAAGAAAGTGAGACCTGAGTGGAAAGTAGACTTCACTCAACCAAAACTTACAATTGATTTGGAAGTACTGCACAAAACGATTTGTCTTTCATTTCTAAAAGACTATCAAAACTGTTGTAAATATAATTTAATTGAATTCTCAAAAAAGTGTTTCAAACAATTGAATGACAATAAAAGCGAATCAAAAGATTAATAATTTATAAACTCATTGAGAAATGCATTAATAAATTGTATATAAAATCGTATTCACTGTCAAAGACTAGTCTTTTCTCACTTTTTTCTCAAATGAATTCAATTCCTTCGTATTTATAACTTCCTATCATTTGTTCCGATAATAAGACTTTTCCGTCGATATTGAAGGCCGTGATATAAGTGGCGACTTTTCCGTTGTCTTCTTCTGATTTGAGCGCAACTATTATCTTGTCGTTTGTATTGGGAATGAATTTAAAGGAGGAGAAGCCGTGAGTTGGCAGCAGAGGTCCGATGGTCTTCATCTGGACGTCTGTGAAATCTTGATTTGAGAATAACATGATATTAGACCCTTTCCTTTCGTCGTCCTTTTCGTTGTACTGATTGGTCGACACTCGGCGCGGAAGGAAATACCACTTTCTATGGACACTACTCCAAACGGCCGACTCATGGATAACATAACCAGGATATTGAATACCACAGGAAGATCTGAGCGACAGATAATTGTCGCGCCAATTGTGGTGCTCTACTTCACCAGATATTGAAACTGTTTTAATCCATTGGGGATTGTAATTAAGAAGTTCACCAGAAGTGGAGGTCCACTCTTTACCGAGTCCTCCGACGTATAGCTTATGGTCTTTGACTGCAATCCACTCACATTTGAAACTTTTTGGAGTATTTCCGTCGCCGTCAGTCAGTATAACCCATGGAATCGCAATATCATCGCGAATATGGTAGAGAACACCCGTCCGATCATCACATGAATATAGTTTGCCATTAAAGACAATCAGTTCTGATAATTCCATAGCCCGTCCCTCAGAAGCTAGACTCGAGTGAAGAGAAACTGCTTTCTTATCCCATTTCACTTGAATGGTGTCTTCATTTGGATAATAAATGAGATATCCTTTTAGTATATAACTGTTCCACGAGTTCTTTTGCCCGCTATTTATGGATTCAGTGTCTAAGTCTGCGATCACAGCGATGCGGTATTTGATCCGATCTTTGGAAAAGTGTTCGGGTCTGGTCAGGGGATATGTCGAGTTGTATACGACGGGCTTACAGTCATTGTGTACATGTGTGTGTTCATGTCCATGGTCATCATCTAAATTATGGTGTTGTTGAGAGTCGTTTAAAGTCACTCTACTTTTAGGGACCAATGAATACAATATAAAGAGGACGACAATACCGGCGACCGTAACGACGGTCACGAACTGTGTCTGAAGTCTTAATGTATTATTTGCCACCGTATAGGAGATCGGAGTCCGGACTGCTTTACGCCAATCACTCATCACTTCTTCAGACAATTCATTCAAATGACTGATTGCAACACTTTTTCTGACTAATTGATGACAAACTGAAGAGAAAAATAATTGGAAATCCCTTTCACTTCTTATACAAACATTTTCACTGATATTCAAAAACTCGATTAAAATTAACTAAAAAATTGTAAATTAATTTAAATTGAATTCAAATCACAGATATTTTACAACAAAATTGAGACAAAATATAACAACAAATCATTGCTTTACTGAAAGGCATACCAATAGATGGCAAACAGTCGGATAGTATTTCAAAGTTATGCCAACTTTTCATTGAATACCAGAATTGAAATGACTTTTATTTTTATCACTGAATATAATTATAAAACAATTAACTCATAATTAGGTCAACAATTGTTATGTAATTAAACATTAAACTAATGGTCTGCCAAATGATTATAATTGAATGCAATGATAATTGTCTGTCAAAGATCTGATTCAAAACCTAGGATTTTATGGCAAACGGAAGTTATCTATTCTGTCTTTTAATCACTAATTTTTGCTGTAATTTAATATTAATTTCATTCAAACGGAAGATCAGAAATCAATTGAATTGAATTTTGTCCGAAATGAGGAAAGACTGCAAATTAACGGAAATAAACTTCAGATAAATTAGTTTTTAATTTCAATACAGAAATAAATTGAAAAACATTTTTTATCTGCAAAACAAGAAATGAATCCTTAATTGTGATTCTCTTTTGACTTCTTTTTTTCTTTTCATTTGATTTATTGTTTTGTAATTTCATATAATTTATGAGATTTTCATATTTTCTTTTTATATGAACTCAAAACTTGAAAACTTAATAGATTTTGTATTTTCTGATTGTAATTAAATTTTTTCCGAATCCTAACTTATGTTTCATTTCTGGCAAACAATTATCAAATCAAATGTTATAATCAAAGGAAAGATAAGATTTGTATTAAAGAATTTGCAGATAATAATTGAAATTTCCTTTAAAATTGTATTAAAAAGAAGGCAGGTGACATCCCGCTGTGATTCCTCCCTTTTACTTATCAAATCAATATTCTGTAGGAACAAGGTCTAATCTCTTGAGCTTAATATGGCTGTAAACTCCCAATTATTGATAACTTTCATCAATTATTTATATATTTTTTAACAAATTTCATACATTTTAATGAATAAATTTAATGAATAATTATGTGTTGAATAGACTTTAAGTCAATTAAATTAACGCAAAGAATGCATTCAACGAAACAAATCGATTAAAGTTTATAATCAAAATTTGAAACATTTATTCAAAACTTAAACAAACCTTAATTTTAATGAAAAAATTTCAATCTTTGAGTTGAATCATAAAACTGATTGAATTTGAAATAATTTTATACCAATTATATGTTAGTGGAAATCAATTAAAGAGTGAAACATTTGAAAGCGAGAGTCAACTGATTGTTGTCCTGCGGTCTGTGTGTCGGTTAGCGCGCGATCACAACAATCGGGTTTAGAATTAGATTTGAAATTAGTTTTAAAACCAGAAATCGTTAGAAAAGAATTAACTCAAAGATTTTTAGCCCAATATCTTGCAAACAGTTTTGAATCAATTGCTTATTTGAGTTTCAATGTCCAACAAAAAGAAAAGCACAAAAGCCGTGGACTTTGCGTCCGCTAAGATTGGATTCATCGGCGCCGGGAAGATAACTGAGTCTATGCTTCAGGGACTCATCAATTACGGAAAAGTCGAGGCGAGTCGTCTTCACGTGGCGGCGCCCACAACCAAGAATTTGGAGCGCCTCAAACAGCAGTTCTCTGGTCTTCACATCACGAAACGGAATCTGGATATCTTCGCGAAGTACAACTGCGACATCATCTTCATTGCGGTTCACGGCTCAGTCATCCGCAACTTATACAAACAGGGCGGGAGTCGGCCCTTCCCTTTGACCACAAACTTCATCCCGAATATGAAGAAACCTCTTTATGTGTTATCTTTAGTTTCGGGGTTCGACTGCAAACAGATACGGGAATGCCTTCTGAATCCGGAACATCCGGACAAGTATTTGATCGAAATGCACAGAATTATGATCAACTGCGCCGCCGCTTATGGAGTGGGCATCTGTGCCATCGATGTCGAGCCCGATAGCAAGAAGTTGGCGGAACCGATAAGGACTATGCTGTCTACTGTGTCAAAGCTGGAGTACGTGCCCGAAAGCCAAATGGACGCCGCCTGTGCTATATGTGGATCAGGTTTGGCCTTTTCCTATTACTTCATCAACGCTATGGCTGACGGTGCCTTCAAAATGGGTCTCTCCCGACAAATGGCGCAGAAGTTCGCTGCAAAGACTGTCCAATCGGCCGCTCTTTCACTATTGGAGTCCGGCAAACATCCCAATGAACTCAAAGACGACGTCTGTTCGCCCGCCGGGCCGGCCATCTATGGAATTCATGTGCTCGACAAAGCCGACGTTGCTTCAGGAGTAGCCGCTGCTGTCGAGGCCGCACACAGGAGAGCCTCAGAATTGGCCAAAGAAGGCGACAAATAAAATCGGGTTTTCGTCGACCCTTTTATTCGAAAATTTTGTCGATTTCTTAGCATTTATTCAATTGATTTGATTGTAAACAAAATTTTCATTAATTGATCCAAAAATAAAAGTTGTTTTCAATAGAAATTCATAAAATTAATAAAATATAATAGAAAACAAAATTACTTTTGTGGACAACATTACGAGTTATCTAACACTCAAATCAAATAAAAAAATTCGTTTGTTTGAATAAATGTCATTTTAACTCTATTTTTAGATATTAATATCTGTTGTATGCCTTTGAGGTACAAAATATCATAAATTACTAATTATAAACACAAAACAATATTCTTGATATTTGAGTCTTACTTTTCATTAGTAACCTTTCAATAAGACAATTATTAGTAACTGGTTTTGTCATCTAATTCATTGCAAAGAGGATCAATTCTCTAGGAAGTTCTGAATATTTGCCAAAATATTGACGGAAATGACATTTTAATCGAAGTCTTTTCATCCCAAATATCAAAAGTAGGTCTCAAATGATATGAATATCGAGTAAATGATTGGAACTCAAATAAATTGAATATCAGTGCGAAAAAATGCAATATTTTTAATCTAAAGGTATGCGAAATAGTCTCACAAACAGTCATCAAATTATCGACAAAACTTCTATTTTGATATGAATATGATTTTCAATTTTTTCCCTCAAAACTATTGTAATTTCCTTAACAATGAACTCAATCTTTTCGAGTTCTCAATAAAAACTAATCACACGATTTGAAAGAAGAGGTTTTGCGATAAAAATGAAAATTTTGAAACTTCAATACAAACGACTCATTGCATTGCATTGAAATTTAGGATAAAATTGGATTAAATTATTGCCGTTTCAATAGTGTTTGCGATTGTATTCAATCAATGGATTGATCTTTCATTGTGTACTTGAAATACCTGAAGAATTTACTCAATTATTTCTTTTTATCAAAAGAATAGTCATTAAATTGAACCTATATTGGTCTGGGTCACTCTTGCAAAACTCGAATAATCGATTTTGGTTTGATTAGCTCTTTTGTAAAACTATTATTAAGTTGATCAAGTGTATTTTATAGCTATATTTAGTCTGGCATTCAATTTGCATAAATTGAATTAAATGATTGTATTTGTGATAAAACAACAGTTTTATACCAAATTAAGATAAATTAGGGCTGAAATTCATGTCGAGTGAAACTGAAATCAAATTATAACAATCGGTTGAAGCGATTCATCCAATGTTTTAATGGGACGGATGAACAAAAGTTTACATACGATCACGAATTCACTATTAAATCGAAATTTTTTTCTGGATAACAATTTTTGAAAAGTACACGAATCTTCTCTCAGGTTATAAATCATATCAGCCTTTGCTTTACGTAATGTATTTGTTTAGTTTTGCTTTTAATTTACTTAAAACATAAGAAACGAATTATTGAGTGATAAAAGTTGAGAAAACATCATAAGTTTTGACATTTCATGAGAAATACGAATAAAATATTGAAAATAATTTGAAAACCTAAAGAAAAATAATTTCCTCTAAAACTGTAAATCAAGACTTCAATTATCAAAATAAACAAAATTCAAACCCATTTATGATAGAAAACCATAATTATACTCAAATCTAAATTGATACTGGAGTTTTTAATCAAACCAGCCTAGAACATACATAGGCAACACGATAGGCAAAAGTGGCAAATAAATCAGATTCGGTGGCGATTAAAATCTGCATATTTTGGGCTATAATTTGCATAAAAAGTTGGGAAATGAGTTTAAGATAATCTCATTTGAATAAAATTGATATTTTTGAAGCATTATTGCCCACAATTATGCAGGTAATTAAAATATTGCATTTACGCGAAAGTGTTGCGCATCACTTTTATCAATGACCTTTATCAATTTCAGATAATTACTGTTCTGAACATTTAGAGCCAACTCTCGTGACTAAAATTCATAAATATTAGCAAATTTTATAAATAATAAAAGCTAACGATCCTTTCAGAAATGCTATTCCCAAGTCAATCAACCGAATATGAACCTGGTATTTATTGATGATATCCTACACTGTAATCTCAATTCGAGTGAAAAGCATACAATTGTTTGTAATGTTCTGCAAAATAACAATAAACTGTATAAATGAGTAATTGAATAAAAACTTATGTTTCGTCTGAATATTCAATTTTGTTTCAAACAACAAATTTGGCTAAACTTACCCGAAATGTATTTTATTATGAATAAAAATTTCCATTGTTGTCCACAATATAGAAAACATTTGCTTTTCTTATCATAGAAATGATTTCGATGATGGCTTCGATAAAAAGCTGAACAATGGTTTCGAAGAAGAAGAAATGAATTCCCATTTTGAATGGCTATACAAATGTCTAAAATATTTTCTTTTTTTAAAATTGATAATCAATTGAAGAAATTAAGAGAAAAATATATTTCAAAAGTAATCTTTTGATGAGTTTCTCTCTTCACTTGTCTTTTGCTATTCTTTGCTGAAAAGTAAGACAAGGAATGGCTTTGATTTAGGTTTCAATTCATTGTCTGTTTGTTTTATTACCCAATTTGAAAGTCATTAGACTATCATTTATTCATTTTATATAAACTTTTTCTTCTAAATTAATTCAAAAGACGCGGAAAACATATTCGGATAAGTCTTCTAAGAGAAAGAACTTAAATAATCTTCAGTTGAAATTTCAATGAATTTCATTGAGAAGAAGAACAAAACAAAATTAATTTTTCATTCGAGTCTATTGTCTATGAAATAAATTTCTTATTCATTAATAAATTTTAGAAATATTTTAAATTTTTTGCCAAATATGTGATAAATTCGTGGAGTTTTCGCTTTAAATTGGTTTAAATGAAATAAAATTAAATGACGAAAACTATTCGATTGTTTTGATCTTTTGATTGAAATCCGAACTTTGATTTGAATAATAGTTAAGAAGATCACGATTTTCGATATTAAGTCCGAAATCATTCTGGTTTTCGTTGTTGGTTTCAATTATATGCTTTTTACGCTTTTAATAAGCTGTGAACTCAACCCATCTTGTCTTCAATAAGCATTAAACAAGCACAATTTATGCTCAATTTACTCATTCTTGATTCGAGTCAAAGCTCTTACTCAGCGATCAAATTATTAAATTTGATTTAATAAAAAACAATTCTTTTCTTTTGCTTTCACTTAACTTCAATCTAATTGTAAGACTCCAATGATTTTACATTAATGGCAAAGAAAGAGTTGACGACAAGCGTAACCTTAAAACCCATCGAAAAAGTCTTGAACATTGAAAGACCCGTTTATTTCACATAAAACACATTTCAAATCTAATAATTTAAATGCTGTTCAAACTCAACAAAGCCTTTCTAATTGTAATAATTTTCCCTTTTTTACCAAGAATACTGTCATTTTGTTTTCTCCCTTATAATTACTATGATTTGATTTTCCATTAATTTTCCATTTGACTGATTTTGTATAAAGTGATCGAAAATATTCCAATAATTGATCGAAACTTCACTTGAAATCAGTTGCAATGAAATCATTTCTAATAATAATAGTTTGTAATTCCGATTGCAATTCAAAGGATTTTATTTTTTTAAATAATTAAATATTAATTATTATGCAATCATTACATGATTTCTGATTTATTGCTTATCTAATGACAAAGTTTTTTATGTATTCATTAGAAATTTGACGCAAAAAGTCTCAAAACAGTTAAATCAAAGTTTTGAAGAAAAGGCAGAGAAAATCTCACGATTTGATGGATTAATTTAACACAAAAAAGGCTTCAACTAATGGAATACTCATTTATGAACGTCTTTCCAGTTATGCCAAAAAGAAAACTTCAATTGAGGTCACAAATAGTGTAATCAATTGAAAGATGAGTTTCGCCTTCAAGGATACCAAAATAAAAGACACAAATTAATGCTAAAGACGTGAATGAATTAATAAATGTATTTTTAATTTCAGACAAAAATAGTAAAACAATTACAAACAAAATAATATGTTTTCGCATTCAATTGGGTGTTGGGTTTATTTAATGAACATTTCATAAAAGGAAAGCCTCAATGAATAACTCAATGTCTTGTAGTCGACGTGAATTTCAATTGACTCCTATTCTGTAAATGAGCAATGTTCGTGGAATGTCCCTGACACATTCCATTGGTTTCCGTTTCTTTTAGACAAAAAAAATATAGAAATTGTCAAAAGTTTGTCATAACTTTGAGACTCTTTTTGCGATCAAAAGAGAATTAAATTGTTTTCTGCATTAGTTTAGTTAATCAGTGGTTTGAATGAAATGATTTTTTTGAATGAACAGGAAACTTTTATTAACAAACTCGAGTGGATTCTGAATGGCATTACTTTTCTTTGGTTTCATACTTCATACTTCATATCCCACACATTCCTCTCACTCGACTGAAACATATGACTGTGCAAATGGTTGTGCAAATGCAACGGTACACGAAAAGGTACACTTGACCACAAAAATCTAAACTCATATCCATAGTAATTATGTCTCCGGGTATTAAAATAGATTAAAGTCGAAAGGAAGCATTCAAGGCAACTGTCCTGCAGGCCAACCATTTGCTCGACACTCGCACACAGAGCCAGTCCTCTAATTTACTGAATTACTTTTGAGTACTGGTTCAGGATTAAGTGTTATGTCGTTAAACACAATGCAAATACATTTTGCGATCAAAACACTCTCTACTCTACTATTCGTGAAAATTAATTTGCGGTTTGAGAGTAAAAAACACGTTTTTCAGGTATTATTGCTTTAAAGTTAAAATTATTCCTTTCTTTAAACACAATTATCTCAGGAGTTGTAAAAAAATAGTTATTGTTTTCTATGCAAAGAATCGCAGCAACTCTTAAGCCGTTTGACAGTAAAGGAAAAAGTGATACAAAATCTTATGTAATAAATAATTATTTGTGTTTTACATGTCTTTCAAGAATATTATAAAGTTTTTCTGACAACCGATTCTCATACCTCTAAGAATATAAGATAAGGTTTGGCTTCAGATCAGTCTTGAAAACAGTCTTCAAGTAAACTATTATTATTCTATCGCCTGAATTGTGTTGAGAACAGTGGGAGACAAACAACTTATGAAAAGAAGAGTATATTTGCAAAAAAAAACAAATTCAAATACAAAGACTGCAGGGATTCTGTGCTTCAGTGAAATATTCTCCAAAAATTCAATCATTTATTTATATTTATTCTGATTTTGTTCTGAATTTAATTTAATTTCTATTATTTTTGTTCAAAACTTTCAAAAAACGTGAAGCGAAAAGAATTTTCATAATTATATTGAAATTGTGTTTAAAAGTGAGACCAAGACTCTGATACTTCGCTAATAAAGTATGAATAACGTGTGAAATCGGCGTATAAACTGATGTGCCGTTAGAATACAGGTATAGACTCAGCATTAGTTTGTTTTGTTAATTGAAGTTATATCTGTATATTACGCCGATGTTGATGTGGGTCGTCATATGAGTACTGCTAGTCTGTCCTCTTTATGAGAAGCACTTCATTCGCTGCATTACTTCCTTTGGTTGCCGTCGCTGTACAGGACTGGTATTTTTTGCGTGAGTCTCATCTGCTGTCCTACTGACCCAACACAACCCAAAACCAATACAAACGAGTGAAGGAAGAAAAGCGAATCTGAATTCAATTGAATTCTCTCTCACTCTCTGTCTGTCTGTTTAGTGTTTAATATAAGCTTTCAGTGCGTGATATGTGAGGGAGGATTGCAATCATCGGAATCATAGCACAGCCTCACATATTTTGAAAGCTTTGTTACAACTTTTCTGCAGTTCTGTTGTGATACTAGTATCTGATTGAAGTCAAAACCAAACACTTAATCCAGTTATTAATCAATTGGTTTAATAATTGTTAATCCGATTCATGTTTGGATTCTTCATATCTGATCGCATGAATCGGAAAAGTTATTCCTAACCATAAATCAGCAAAAATGTGATTCGGAGTCAAAAATAACACACATTTTTCGACGCCTCCTTTAACTCTAATTACACTTCTATTTTAAAAGTTATGGTAAGAATTGAAACAAATTTTCGCTTTTATTTACTGAAACTATTATTATATTGTTTTTCTTTTACATAACTTTTCAGTCGAGTTATTAATAGAAAACTTTTATTTTCTTTCACTTAATTGTCACAAATCTTTTTCGTTGACTTCAGACCAGTATTTCTGTAAATAATATCTCAATTGTCTGAGTAATTGTCGAATAAATATACCCCAAAAATGATGAATAATTGCATTCTTTTATTTATGCAATGAATTTGAGGCTAATTTGATATCAAATGTAATTTTTGTGTCTATAATAGGAATGAATATAATTCTCGTATTTAATGATAAACAGAATTAAAATAATTATAGTCTTTATCTCAAATCAAATTCAGAATAATTGCAGTCATTTTATGCCAAAAAGTTTGTGACACTCTTTGACAGTGGTTTTCATGAACGCTGTTCGCCCTCTAAACCAATTGCTAATTAAAGTGTCCACTCTTTCTGTCAGTCTTCAGGACATCCCATGTCGTTGTCAGCCCTGACTTTAATTCTGTTAACACTTCAAAATTTGGAACAAATATGTGAAAGCAAAGCGAGCGATACCTTCGATGACAATTTAGACCTGATATACAGTGACACCAGTCATGGCCCTCAAACGGCTGCAGCTCATCAACAGGTTGTGTATATCGATCACGGCGGAGGTGCCATAAGTCAGATTAGGAGAACTTCATTCTTCCCACCCCCATCTGTGCCATCCCTTCCATTTAGACCTCATGTCGGACATTATCCAAACAACTTATTTGAGAACAATATAGTGGAAGACCCGTACGTCAACTTTCCACAAGACATACCTCGAATATTTGAAAGACGCAACGGCCCTAACCAAGTTGATCAGGGTGATCATAGAGGATTGCAAGAACCACCACAAGTGCCCTTTATTCCTCAGAACGTTCCCCAACCAATCACACCAGAAATACATCAACAGTTACCACCTTTTCAGCACCACCATGAACTGCACAGGATTACTCATCCAATTCCACAACCTATACCACAACCTATTTCACAGCCACTCCCACAACCATATCCATATCATATTCCTCAACCTATTTCACATCCCTTCCCTCCAACTTTTGGTCACCACATTCCCCAACCGATCCCTCAACCGATACATTCACCTCTTCATCAGCCGATATCACAATCTTTACCGCAACACATTCCACAACATAATCCACAGCCTATACCTCAACCCATACCCCCACCTGAAACCCATTCTTTACCGAAACCGTTTAGACATCCAATCGATGACATCGAAGACGAGAGGTTTTTGATACACAACGAAATCGAAAGAATACCGAAACCATCGAATCAGATAAAACCGGCCAAAAGAGAGCCGCCGCCGCCAACACAACCTCCACCGCCTCCACCAGTTCAAGAGCCACCTGTCAATTCGTTTTTCGACTTCAACTCACCTGAACTTTTTGGAGGTATAGACGGAGGATTTGATCCGTTCGGACAACAATTATTTCAAAGACGACGACTGACGACAAACAATAACGTACAAGACGTCAATCAAAACTCAATCGGTTATCCGCCATATGCTTACTATAAAGGAGAGGACAGCCCTCCGGCGACCAATTGGCCAAAAATATTCAAATTCACTGACGGAAGGAGTAATTTATATGACTTTGAAAAACAGAAGAAACAAAACAAAATTAAGTTCACTTCGAAAGAGACTTATTTCGATCACATAAGTCGCGACTCATTCCTTATACTTCACGGCGGGACATACACTCAGTAGAGGACATCCATTAAACACAACCAAACCGTCAATTTAGTCTCATTTTCTAATTTATACGAATTTTAATTAAAAGAATAAATGAATTTTTAATTTGTCTTAAAATTTACTTAAAAAGTGATCTTTAAATCCAAACAAAAAACAGTTTTAATGAGCGTTACGTCGGCTGAAAATAGAGACCACAGAAAGATTCCTGAACTGCTCGAAGACAGGGATAGACAGGGAGGAAGCCTCCCGCGAGATCAGCACTTGTGGCAGCCCTCACGTGCTTCAGATAACCCACGGATTCCAATTGTGTCGATTCTGGACATTGAGGGCCATTCAGGTGGATTTCAGGAGCGGTATAGATATATGGTTTGCTTTCAACTTGTTTGGCCACTGGCTGGAAAACATTGGATCCCTTTCCGATGCTAATACCGGTAGAAAATACTTTTGCCTGAGTTTTAGGAACAGTTGATAAGACGGGTTCTGTAGGTTTGACCGGTTCTTTGACCGCCATATTTGCCACTATTTGGTCGGCCGGCAAATCCGAAAACATTAGTTCGTCGACTAACGACTCCCGAAATTTTGTCTTATTTCTGATGAGTTGTTTGTCTTCATTCAAATAGAATTGATTTTTAAGAAGTGTTTCCTCTTTTTCTCTTTCGAGCAGTTCTTCGATAAACTCTTCGTCTTTACTCAGTTTTCCCCTATTTTTGACGATTTGTTTGGAGTTTTCTTTCTTATAGGCGTCGATCTTCTCATTGGTTGTCTTAATGTCGATATCATTGGACAAATTGAAGACAATTGTCTCGATTTCTTCTAAATAATCGTTATATTCAGAGAGAGAATTGAAATCTTCTTCTTTCTTATTGTAATCTTTAAGAACTCTTTTTCTGATATCGACTTCTTTTTCGACCAAATGATCGTCGAATAGCTGTAACCGAAAGTTATGTCTTCTGAGGCCAGCATTACATTGTGGACAATGACCCGAACCCTTTACAAACAACTGTTCCACACAATTCTCACATAAGCCGTGACCACAAACATTGACCATTAGTTTCAAAGAAGGGTTTCGGTATTTAGTGGTTCCGCAATGCGGACACTTCACGTCCTCATCCATTCTTCAAAGTTTTGGCCAAATTATTGAATTTAATTCAATTAAAGTGTCAAAAAGTTATCATAAAAACCAAATGTTTACATATTTTTGAAGCAAATGATTGAGGGATCAAATGAATGAACAAATGTTTTGGCAGTAAAACAATTAAACCGATTGAAGAGATGACAATTGAAAGAGAAATCAAGTGATTAAACAATTAATGAAAACAATGATTGAATTAAAAGCACTTCTAATCAGCTGTTAATCGACGAAACGATTGTCTGTTATTTCATTGAAAATAAATTATGTCAACAAAAGTGTGAACTCTTGTTATTAGTCCTCAACTTATCTTTCATCTGACATTCAATTTGTGGTAGAATTTTAGTTTTGAAGAATATTCACTTAAAAATTCGCCAGAGCATAACTAATTTTTAATCTAAAAGACCATGGTTATCAAGTTGAAGCTAGTTTTTAGCGGGGGTTGAAATTAGAGGTCAGGTCTTAATGCCTGTCAAGACATGCGTACGACTGTTGACATCAAAATCATAAACAAATCATCACTTTTCACATAAGATTTTAATCGTTAACTAATTGTTAGTTTAAGCACTCATTCAATGATTAGATTAATTGAATTATAATAAAATAGTCTTAAATGATTGAAATAAGTGCTAGGTTAAGCAGAGGACCCGTCTATTTCACGTCTGAAACACTCAAATGTGTGATAACTTTCAAAAACGTCAATTCATTTGCAGTTCATAATAATGGCAATAATAATATCATTAATAAGACTTCCAATGACTCAAAGATCAATGGATCAAAAGACGGGTAAATATAGAAACTGTCCTTAAAGTGGGTGTCAAATGGGAAACGATTTTAACTGTTTTTTCCGCATATCAGTCAAATGGAGACACTTTGTTGGGCAGGGGTTCAGATCCACTGTTACGCCACTATCGATGAGACCCGAGTATTGTATAACGAGACTCAGCCGTTGGCGGCGATGACCTCAACAGACACCTCATTTAATCCATGTTTTGGACTGAAGGGAGAGAAGGGTCGCGTCTTATTCGCATCGAATCCAAAGATACTGTTTTGCGATTTGAATCTTAAACCGAATGAAATCAAATCATTTGTATATTACGAGACGATTCCCGATTGGGTTCCGCCCTCTTATAATGGCCTCAAAGTTAAATATCAGTACAAGTTGTCGATCGGCACTCAAAGAATTAATTCAATCATTCAATTGTTGCGAATCCCGATTCGTATTCTTTCGATTCCGAACCAAAACTTTAAATCAATTCCGAATTCAGTCGAAACTAATCACAAGAATCCAAACGAAAGCGAATCAAATGGAGAACCAAACGATTGTTTCGAAGACCCGAAACGCAAGGATTCTATTGTAAGCAATCAGTCCTCAAATTATAGTCCGTTTGATGGAAATGAAACGGTTTTAGACCTATCGCTGCATAGACTCGACTGTTTGACTGCCAAACGTTGTCCACAAAGTTATGTTATAACCAATCAGTTCGGAAAAGTGGCCAAATTCTGTATATTAAAGTCTACCTACAAATTAGGTGAAGACATTGTAGGCATCTTTAACTTTACAGAAGCAACTGTTCCTTGCGTTCAGGTCTGACCTCAAAGTGATGTTCACTCAGATTCTAAAATAATTGTTCCTCGGATAACAGTTTTCAGTAACCCTTCAAAGTGATGAAATGGTTGAAGAGGAATATCGGGTCAAAGACATCAAAACTTCTGCGTTCACAACAACGACAAGTTATGGCAAATACCACGACTTGTGTCTGCATATGAATCACTCGCAAATGATATTATCGGTACCGTTGACCGTAACGCCCACTTTCACCAGTGATCTGAGTATTAAACAAATTATTTTCAATCGTTTATCGATTAATACTTGAAATCAATTCTAAATTCAGTATCGCTTTCGTGGAAACTCCACTTTGAATTCGTTACGACTAAAGAGGAAGACATGAAAAACACAGTAACACCGGACTCGCAGGGAGTTATGGAACAGTCACCCGGTATTCTCAATGTCCAGACAATGGTTTGGGATCTGCCGATTGTAATATACGCGACGCATCCAATTCAAGTGGCCCGAGGTTTTCAAATCCCAGCCGCCAGTACTCTCACCGTTTAGTCCTCTTAACCATAATATTGGATCAGAATATTTGAAATCAATTCTACACTCATTTTATTAAATCAATTATTTCTTTATTAATATCTACAATAAGTTTAGAGTTTTTTTTAAATATTTTATATCTCTTTAAGACATTATTAGCGCTAAAATATATTTTTTATACAACCGATCCGTTGGTCAGAGCGCTCCCCCTCTCTATTGGGACAAAATTTTATTTATTTTTCAATCATTAAATTCATTGAAAACAAAGACATTCAAAGAATTACTTCAATTATTTCCATTTCGATGTCAGTAATTGGTTTCCGTTGATATCGTTTTGGCATAAATTCTTCTTCAATACCTGTTCCGCGAGGAGTAGATCCGATCGGCGGACCAGAAATGGTAGTGGAAGACGTTTTGACCGCATCTGACGAAAGCATACCAACTGTTTAGCCAATTGTTAAACAGTTTTCAATCAATTTAATCAATAATTAGTTGGAATTTAAAGACATTTGAAAATAGTTTTGAAAATCGATTTTCGATCAAATTTAGTGAAAATATTTAAATTAATCGAAAGATAATAAACGGAAATACCATTTGTTGTGACATTTCCTCCTTTTTTGAATTTAATGAGCGGTAAATGAGGTTTAATTACCTTTGGTTTCAAATAAAGACAATTAACTCAAATCGATGTCAAATGAATGACAAAACCACTTACTTTCCAAACTCGTTGTGTATTTGAATTCATTTTAACGGATATTTTGATACAATTTGTAAACAAATTATTTTGATTTAAAATATAGTCAAAAATTTTGTCGAAAATCTCAAATAGGTATTAAAAATACTGTTTTGACCTCAAAATCAATGTCGAACTTATTGACGACAATTCCCATACAATTGTTTAACAAATTGGTCAACGATTGCAACGATTATATCAATGCTTAAGTAAATATCATTAAAGTCATTGATTTTGTTATGTAAACAGAGTTTAGAGTCAGAGTCAGAGTCAGACTGATTTCAAAATAATGATCGAAATGACGAAAAATTATCCCAAAATTCAAAGCAATCTAAAGCCTTAGCCTTGGATTCATTGAAGTGCTGTATCTGTCGTTTCTCTCAAACTTTTATTATATTCTTGTTTTATATTCTCATATATTTATTCTTCTCTATTAAAAAGTACTAAATTCTAAAACTATTTCATTTCTGTTAAAGGACTCAGAAAAATGCCCTTTTCATTGATTTGTGCTCCAATTTAATTTAAACTATATCACAAACTGATCTGAAACAATTAAAATCTCTCTCTCTCTCTCTCTCTCTCTCTCT